>CM017912.1:7600076-7781217 GCA_008369825.1 Triplophysa tibetana
AAAGGCATCTCTGGATGTATATGCAAGATTCTGCGTTATGTTAGTGTTTATATGAAACAACTTATGCAGCGTTTGTTCCTTAAAGCTATCACTAATTTCGTTGATTCGAAGCATGCATAAGACGCAATCGTCATGTTTGAGTTTGTTACTCATTTAAATGTGCGTGCTGGTCTGTTTGTTTAAATACAGCATAGATGTGACTGCATCACAAACGGTCTGGCGTGTATAGCGCATGTTTAAATCGGAACAGCTGAGCAGCGAAGGGAGACGTAAACCGTCATGCGTGTTTTACCAACTAATACAGGAAACAGGTAAGGTATTCTCGTTCTGTTGCTTCCCCTTTCTCATCTATACACTTGTACCTAAAGCCTAAGAACTCATGACTGGATTTCAGTGCAGAAAATAATCTCGTCGAAACTCCTTGATGGAGTTAATTCACACATTCGGTTAATTACCCTCAGAGTTTTGGGAAATGAAAGCATAAGTTAAAACCAGAAGGCTCGGCAAACTCAAGTCACAATCTACATTTTCATGGATATACTGCTGGTGCCGTATATTTCCCTCATATATACTGCAAAACGCTCGTTTACTAAAGTATCACGGTATATGGAGCTTCACCCACGATCCGGTGAGTTTGTTCATCTCCTCTTAAGTATTTCGTGCATTAACTGGTGGTGGTTGTGTCTAGTTTTCTCATACATTACTCTTCAATCACGTTCATTATCAGTCACTATAGCCTTTGTTCCGGGTATCATGGACCCATCTTCACGTCATGCCTATCCAAGCATCTGTCTATCGTCCAGGCCAACAATTTTAACAACGTTAATTATTTAAAGATGGTTGCTTAACTCTTTCCCACTCTTTTATTTTATCAAATGAGCATCTGCCACTTAAGCTAGATTAAGAACATGCGATCTATCACCCCTCCTATACCAGACAATACTTTGGGATTGGAGTAGCTACGAAGCTGCCGAGTGAGGATTTTAATAAAGCTGGATTGCAGATGTTTGTCGTCTGTATTCAAACCCTACGTAAGACCTGACTCCAAAACTATCATGGAAGCCAACACGCTCTTTCAAGTCAAGATCAAGGATCGGAGCAGCAACTACCTGGACTGAACGTGGAATTCCAATTGAAAAAATTAAACGGACAGGTAGATGGTCGGCCTCTGCATATGAGTCTTGATAAGACTGGACTCCTCTAACCATCACAGCAGCTCAACAAGCCCCATCCGGCCAAGATCCAGGTATTTCATGCAATTACTAATGATTGTGTCTTGCTTCCCCCAACACTTGTTTCCATGTTGTGGCCATTGAGCCCTCGTATCTATGTTGTGGCCTATCGAGGCGTCATCTCGATGTTCGCCCCTGCTGTATACCGACACTCCATCCGGATCGGAGCAGCCACTACAGCAACCGAACGCGGAATTCCAATGGAAACAATCAAACGGACAGGTATATGGTCATCCTCTGCTTATGAGTCTTAATAAGACTAGACTCTTATACCATCACGGCAACTCAACAATCCCTATCCGTCCAGATTCAGGAAAATCATGCAATTACTGGTGGTGGTGTGTTTGTTTCATCAGTTACCTTGCCTCTGTGTTGTGGCCTACCAAGGCCTGTTCAGTGTTGTGCCCTATCGGGGCCTCGTCTCAGTGTTGTGCCCTATCGGGGCTGCGTTTCAGTGTTGTGGCCCATTCGGGCCTTGTCAGTGTTGTGGCCCATCGGGGCCTTCTGTCACTGGGGCCTCTCGTTGGCCTTGTCAGTGGTTGTGGCCTATCGGGGCCTTGTCAAAAAGGGGTCTTATGTGCCTCATCAATGTTGTGACCTATCGGGGCCTTGTCAATGTTGTGGCCTATCGGGGCCTTGTCTCAGTGTTGTGCCCTATCGGGGCCGTGTTTCAGTGTTGTGGCCCATTGGGGCCTTGTCAGTGTTGTGGCCTATCGGGTCCTTCTGTCACTGGGGCCTCTCGTCGGCCTTGTCAGTGGTTGTGGCCTATCGGGGCCTTGTCAAAAAGGGGCCGCACGGACCTCATCAATGTTGTGGCCTATCGGGGCCTTGTCAGTGTTGTGTCCTATCGGGGCCTTGTCTCAGTGTTGTGGCCTATCGGGGCCTTGTCTCAGTGTTGTGGCCTATCGGGGCCTTGTCTCAGTGTTGTGCCCTTTCGGGGCCGTGTTTCAGTGTTGTGGCCCATTGGGGCCTTGTCAGTGTTGTGGCCTATCGGGGCCTTCTGTCACTGGGGCCTCTCGTCGGCCTTGTCAGTGGTTGTGGCCTATCGGGGCCTTCTGTCACTGGGGCCTCTCGTCGGCCTTGTCAGTGGTTGTGGCCTATCGGGGCCTTGTCTCAACAGTGGCCCGTACGGGTCTCGTCAATGTTGTGGCCTATCGGGGCCTTGTCAGTGTTGTGGCCTATCGAGGCCTCGTCTATATGTTGTGGCCTATCGGGGCCTTGTCAGTGTTGGGGGCTATCCGGGCCTCGTCTCTGTGTTACTCACGGCCCAGCGACCGGTAAATTGTTTATATCATTAACATTTGCATTTAATATCGTTCTGCAGGTACTGCTAGAGACTCCAACCAGCAGGTGAGTAATAGGCCTCGCTCCAGAGGTAAGCCTATGACCATTCTCTGGGGTTGGCCACGCCCCCGCCTTACCATCTCAAGGCGGGAAGTGGAGGACTTCTTGGCCCTCTGGATGCGAGCCACGGACAGGGCCTACTCCAAAGAAACCAATAACCATCTTTATTATAACCATATAAATTCTGTCTATCAGCTGTTCAATAAATGTTGAATACTCAACTTTGGCCTTCCGAGTCTTTCTGGTAGAAATATTATTAAAACATAAATATTTCAATATTGATAACGTTTAACGTTTTTCAAAAAAAAGTATTTGAAATTTCAATATAATAAACAGAATTTCATTAATCATCTCAGGCATTTGTCTTTATTTGTACAGCACCCATAGTGTAGTAAATGGTAGAAAACTGTGTAAATACTATACTTTAACATTTGCCATACTTAAGTTAAAAAAACATAATACATTTTTAGCAGCACAACATAAACTTCATGTGGCCCAAACCTCCGGGAGGCTTCCACAAAGAATCAATAACTGTTGACTATTTTAAATTTAATTTAAAACAATTAATATATAATAAAATATTAATATCAATATGCACTTCCTGACCAAACAAAGTCACACACAATATAATATATTGTTGGACCGCCTTTAGCTTTGATTACGGCACACATTCACTGTGGCTTCATTTCGATAAGCTTCTGCAATGTCAGAACATTTGTACCCATCCAGAGTTGCATGATTTTGCCAAGATCTTTTTGATGATGTATTTATGATGGGAGAGTCGGACCGCTGCGCAAAGTCTTCTCCAGCACATCCCAAATACTCTCAATGGGTTAAGGTCTGAACTCTGTGGTGACCAATCCATGTGTGAAAATTATGTCTCGTGCTCCCTGAACCACTCTTTCACAATTTGAGCCCGATGAATCCTGGCATTGTCATCTTGGATTATGCCTGTGTGCCATCAGAGAAGAAAAAACCCATTGTTGGAATAACCTGGTCATTCTGTATATTCAAGAAGGGAGTTAACCTCATTCTTTGGGCATATAACGTTGCTGATCCTAGACATGACCAACTACAGCAACCCCCTGCACTGCCAAGGTGGTGACTTTTTTCGGACATGCAGTGTATATTAAATATAAAATTAATTGTTATGCTGTATTACAAGCCACTAGCCAGACTGATAAACAAACACAGACCAAAAGCAAACTTGTCAGACAAAACGTCTATGATTATATGTTGATAATTTATTCATATGTATTAAGGTCAACCTTTAGTTGTTTTTAAATGTGCTTTATAAATAGTAACTCTAACCAAGAGAGGGTGGTGGAAAATGAATTGTGTTGTGATTTCTGTTATTGATTATGCACTTCATTGAGCCCTGCAATGATGAATGGTAATGTTATTATTAAATAAAATAATATAATATTATCCCCCCAAATAATAGTCCCCCCCCAAAAAACACAATGCGTATTATTCATATTTATGAATATTAAAAAATAGCACTCCTGAGAAAACATATACATTTATAATTAAGTTGTAAATACATTTTTTAAATATTAAAAAAATCCACTTCCAAAAAGGCAAAAATAATATTTCACATTATATAAAAATAAATACTTTAAATGAATTACCATTTAAATTGCAAAACTTAACATTTAAAACAGCACAGGTTACAGCATAAGATAAACATGTATAAAGAAGACAATCTCTTTATTGGAGATAAAATAGTCGTTTTGAAGCACTAAAGCTCCAGCACAAGTTTGTCTTTCTTTGAGACATTTCACAATGCTTTGACGACAATGTTAGTGACTCCGTGAACTTGAGTTAGCTGCTGGCAGTCAAGTGAAGCAAGAAGATTCTGTGGTCCAGCCTCTGTAGGAATAAACTTCTCTGTCAGCGTCACCGTGGCCAGACTTTCTATGTTGCTGAGAAAATGAATAAGACATGAGAAACTTATTTTATCACACTTTAAACACATTCTTGAAATGGGGAGTTCAGGTAGATTGGAAGACCTTTTGATATTAAATTGACAGTCAAAAGATTTCTTGCAATGTGGAACTAAAATACTACAGTAGGCTCTGTCTGTACAGTACAACTTAATCTAAGTCAAATAAAAAAATAGGGAATGCATATAAATGTACACTTCAAGTTTTTCATTTAGTCAGAGCAATAATAAAATGTGTGTAAATTGTGTTTCATTCGATATGATTTGCTAAAACGTGAACTTTTAGAGGGTTTTGCATATATTAAGCAGTAAAGGCTAGAAAAATGTTTGTGATATTATTTTCAGAAAATTCTTCTGTTCATAAAAAAATATTTAAATATAAAGTAATAAATATTTCTGTCTGGACACAATGGGTTTTAATGAAAACAGCAAACATTTAAATCACCCACAACAACATTAATTGGAGAAATAACTCTAAGTCTTACCCATAGGAAATCTCTCTAATGCTTTGCATTCCGAGTCCTTCAATATGAAACTTGACATTCTTCAGTGTGCAGCGCAATGGATTTCGGAAAACGAACTCAACACTCAACTCTTTACCAAGGACAGCGTCACCTACAGTCTAAGAGGCAGAAGAGCACACATTTACAACTCAAGTATTTCTGATTTGCCATGAAAAGTTTCTTTCCATTAAACCTAATGTTAAGAAGAATTTCAGGCTCATGTCAATAGGCTAAAGCAGTTTTTTATTTTTCATTTCTTTATCTTAATTTCACCACTTCCCCCAAAAATATTCTTATTCACAGCATATGTACTGTATGTGAGGGTTAAACTGAAGAAGCCTTTTAAACTCACAGTTATAAGAATATCTGGTGTTCTCAATCTGAAACTGAACTGGGTTGCCAGAACCTGTTTAGTCTCAGCGACCCGTCCAGTAAGAGTGAGCATCAGCATGGCCTGATCCACCAGCTGATCTTTATAGTCATCATACAGTAGAGTCCAGTCTATAGAGTCAACTGTAAAATAAAAATGAAAACATGTTGTAAGACCTTTTTTTATTGGTGAAACAAAATAAATGTCTTTTTCATGTCATAAAAGTAAACCTGTGCTTTCATTGCATAAAAAAAGAGGGATATTCATATTTTTTTAAACATTTCAGACAAAAAAAAAACATATTCCATTTAAGAAAGGCAGACTTTTGGATCATTGTTTTGTGGAATTGTGATATGTATAAAGTCTCTCACCTTCACTGGGTTGGAGGTCGACAGGTACCTGGTCCTTCTTCACTGTAGCTTTATGCACCCCAGTGTAATACACTACTTCCACCTGACCGAAGAGAGTGACGCTGCGCTGTTCTGAACTCATGTTCTGTATGGTGATTGACAGTTTAGCATCAGCACCTAGCTGAGGTTCTTCTTCACCCATTGTGATCTCAACAGTGACGTCCTCAGTTCCTGACGGACAGTAGATTCCTGCTTTCGTCCCATATTGACAAGCTGTTTCCACAGCAATACGCTCCTCCTCTGAACCTACAGTTGTCATTTTTTATTAATAAAGTGTAAATGAGACTTCAAACTGCCGACTGATATAAAATAATATCTTCTCCAATGTGGATCAAAGAAATCTCCCTAAATCAGGGGTTCTCAACCTTATTGACTCCAATGCCCCTCACTGTGTTCAACATTATTGAAAGGCCCTCCTCCCACTCACAAAAACTCAACATTTCTACCCAATAAAATATTTCAGAGCTTGACATTAAAATGGTAAATGTTTATAAATGTTTTAGTTGTTTTAAAATACATTTCAATGCTCATTTTGTCTAATTTTGAAATTATTAGTCATCCTGAGGCCCCTATGGAAGTCGACTGGGGTCCCTTTGTGGGCCTCTTGTTTTTTTTTCTGCGTAGGAACAAATTCCTTGAATGCTTAGGAAGTTATAATTGAATTCAATTCAATTTAATTTAAATACCGAACTGAACTGATTTTTAGTTCATTGATATTTTTAGATTTTACCTTCTGGGTGTTTGTAGAGGTGTGTGATGTCTTCACGGTCATCAGACCCGACAGCTTTAGTGCTGATGAAGTGACCCACTGCCTGCTTCTCAACTTTGACCTGAGTGAAGGTCCCATCAGCATTTCTCTGCCAGAAAACTTTATCACTGTTCACCTAAAGTACACAGAGAACAAAACATTTCATACCAACAAGACACCACAAACATGGTGTGGGAGAAGATGAGAAGAACACACTTCACAAAAATCCAACTTGGAACATGTTCTCCCTACAACGATAAATATTTAACTTGAACGTAGCATTTTTAGTTAAAGGAGTCAAATTATTGTTTTGCATATACTCAACAAAATAGCCTAAACATGTCTCAGACAAAGCTGTTTTTTTGACTGGACAAATTTTTGGCAAAAGTGTGTCAGAGTTTGCCCCATCTAAAAAAACTGTGTATTCTGAACAAACAATATTGCAAGATTTTGAAAGTTCCCAAGAAGCAGCATGTTCAAATATGTTTCTTTTTTTAAGATTAGCTGGCTTAATTAATGCTTTAATATCGTTGGTACTGTTAGTTGTCTGTTGAGTTTAGAGGTTTTTAATGATTGATGGTTTTTGATTATTACCATGGTTGATGCTTGTGTGATCAATGGTGAGGTGTACTGTAATGGCACGACACAACCAATAAATTGGTATAAATACACTCAACAGAAACCGTTTAAACAGTTGTTTAATCAATTTAGTGGTCCATTTAGGCCGAAACACATAAAAGTAGTAAAAGACAAATAAATGTGTTTATTTTTTATATTAATCTATATACTCTATTTATGTTTAGCCAACAAAAAATATGAAGTTCCGTTGTTCATTAGGTAAACTTTACCATGTTGTGACAACTAATGACTAAAACACATATTTTTTAAGTTTGGTGGATTTTAAATCTCTGTTTATTAAGTTAACTCAAAAACGTGGTCGTGATAGGTTGCCTTATTATTTAAGTTGACTCTTTTGACAGTGTAAGAGAAAAATAATTTTCAATTCTCAAAACCATTGGTGCTTAAAATCTTACAAATCTACCACAAAAAACAGCAAAATCAGTCTAGTGGACAGATGAGGCAAACATGATAACACTGGCTAAACCAATTTGACCAAGAACGCTTTTTAACTTGTTGTTGTTAGATAAGAAACTTATCTAACTTCACAACATCTCATCAAAACATAAATGTACCTCTGCAAACACAAACGGCGTGTCATGCTTGAGGTAAACCTGTCCATTCCGGACAGCTGTGATAGACGCAGGGCCACAGCAATAGACGCCCAGACTGGTCTCCTGAGGAGTGGCATCCACGGCTTGCCATCCCCCCATACCCGCAGGTAGATCAGGACGGACCATCCAACAGTCATTCCACACATGGAAGTTCCTGCAGAGTATACGGATGGGGTAAGTAACATTTGCAGATTTAACATGCTTTTTTGTCTTACACCCACTCATGACGTCTGTCTTAACAAGTGATAGTGATAGTGTCTACATTTCATAACAAAATGTGACAAATACACTTAACGAAAGAGCTTACCAGACAGAATCTTGATTGAGCTCCTCAATAAGCTCATTGTTCTCATCTAAATACACATCTGTGGTCAGGGAAACATCGGTGTCATGAGCCGAGTTGAAGTTCGTTACACATCGGGTCGCAATTCCCATGCATCTGAGCACTGATGAAAAAAGAAAGAGAAGTGACAGTGATGTTTAGAATCATGTGAAATATGTACATATCTTTTTACTGAAAAATCAATTAACCAATGCTGGGTTGTTTTAACTCATTGTTGGGTCGAATATAACCTTTTATGGTACATGTAGCTCAACAAATGCTTAAAACATGCGTACTGGATTATTAGTGATTGAGACCCCATGTTTCTCATGCTACTCTAACCTGTAGTGGTGACTCCAGAGAAGACCCAGCACTGTCCATATTTGACAGGTGTTCCTCCACTTTCATGATACTGTCTGAGGATATCACTGCTACCGGTCCAGACCGTAGGGGCCGTCCCATCCTCGTATTTACCTGACCACCTTCCTTCCAGCACTCCATTGTCGTCAGGCGAGTTAATCTGATGTAAAACATAAAACAGGGTTGAACTGCATTGTTCTCAAACGGCATCATTTGCCTCTATAGATATGGAGTGAGTCTGCAAAACCCTGTGCTGTTGTGTGTGTAAACGACCTGTGGCTCTGTATAACAATTCAACAGATCTCATTCCAGCATTAGGAACGACCTATTGGTATTTCTAGGGACCCAATCTTTTGAAATAAGAGCATCATAATTGAAATACACTTTATTGGAATTTTTTACTTTTGCATTGATCCAGGGTCCGAAAAAAGTACAAGGTATATGAAATAATACGTCCTCTGGCCTTGATATATCATTATCAGAAGTGACCTTTTAATTGTATTTTTGCATCACCTTAGTGCTTTGGCATCACTTTTATGCTTGCAACCGACTATATTTTAGATTTGGTCAATATTTTAATTAAAATATGGAAACACAAGGAACTTAAAACTAACAAAATAAGTGGATCCCACTGAACAAAGTTGCTCAATGTTATTATATCACCCATTAAAAACGAAAACGTTAGACTTACCAGTGCAGACACGAGTCTGACCACACTGACAGGATCTCCCCATCCTGATGCTGGAGCACCACTCCTCTCCAACAAAAACAAACACGCCGACAGGATATCCTTATCAAACTATCAGATAAAGAGAAACCGGGTCCACATACACATAGGAATTAGTCTTGTTGTTACAGGAGCTCTAGTATGTTTAAATACATTACTTTAGTGTACTTATACTTATTTATATGTTTCAACTACATTAAATCACCAGTTCACTTTACCCTGTGTGTGGCATCGTCCTTCAGTCCCGAAGTGTTACAGTGATATTATATATTTTTTTCTTTGTGGTGAAAACTCAGAAAGACTAGATATATTCATAAAATTTGCTTAAATTGAACAGTGTCATTTTGTAAACTGTCAGGACTCTGTCCTTCCTGTCACGAGTTTACAAACTCCCTGTACAGAGTTGTGACAGAACCACGTCTTTTGGGTTTTGATGTGTTATGAGTGGAGGGTTTTGTTGTCACTTTGCTCCTCCTGTCCTCCTGTCCTGTCGCTCAGTCCCGCCCTCCTGCCTCCCGTAATCATGTGTCACCTGCCCGTCACCTCCCTTTTGTAATTATCACTCGTTAGTTTTTACATATTTAAATCCCTTTTGTTTCTCTGTTCCTCGTTGGGTTGTTGTTATTCATTACATGTTATTTAGTACTAGTCGAAATGTTACCTTGTCTAAGCCTTATTCCTGCCTTGTTTGACTTTTGAAGTAGTGTCCGTTTTTGACTCCTAAGTTTATTCCCCCTCGTGGGAAGTTTTTCTTTTAGTAAGTCAATATTATTTCCTCTGTTATTATTTCCCCATCGTGGGTTTTGTTTTAGCGTTTATACTTTAATAAAAGATTTTTGTTAACCCTTACCGGCCTGCGCTTGGGTTCTGTCATTCCGTTCCATGACAGTAAACAAACATTAAATATGAATGAATAAATATGTGATTTGCCTTTACCTTCTTTGTGGTGTTGCATACAACAATTAAAATCATATAACAATGCCAGACCCCATATCTGAATAATTTTTCGCCTATTACTAAATTCATTATATACCATTTCTTAAAACGTAACCCCCAGAGGTAACCTCCTATTTACCCTTTCCGCAGGATAAGAGGAAGATAAATTATCTATAGAAAACTTAAAACTTCATGTGAATGAAATAAAATATATAATAAATATATCGGCATCAGTTTGTAGCTTTTGTTTGTGGAAACTTGTTGACTTAAGAATTACAACTTTGTATACAATTTGGATCATATTTCAGTTGGAGAACAGAAATGAGTCTTTACAGATTGCAAAGCCCAATGATGTGATCCATTTATGTTTTGTAATGGCAAGAGTTGAGTAGGTGAGTTGAAGAATAAACAAAAACGTCATCAATTATCAAGATTATTTGCAAATCTGAGCAAATCCTTAGCAACAAGAAATATCCAATTTTTTATTGGTTTGATCAGTTTTGATAACATATCAGCCTCCATGATAAACTACATCACATACCATCAGTGCTGTTTTGTAAATTATTTGTAGAATAAGGTTTACTCTCACCTGTCCAAAATTCCACGCTCTGTCTCCAATCTGGCTCTCGGTCCCGTAATAGATTAAACCCATGTCATTCAACACGTATTCTTTCTTCTGTTCAACATCATCCATGTACACAGAGTCATCTAGGAGAAAAACAGTACATGTATGAGGAGGAACACAACTGATATATTTTCAGTTTGTCTTGACCCCTCCTACCTTCACACCAAGGGTTGAACAGCATGTAGATGTCATTCTCTGAACAGTACGTTGACATGCTCCCATCTGCCAGGGACTGTGTTATAACCGAGAGCTTGTATTTGCCAATAGCAGCGGATGGCAGGGAGTTGATGGACAGTTTGATTTTTCTGCTCGTCTGTTCAATGATCTTGGCCTCCCAGCAGTTATCACGCAGGTTCTCAACCAAATAAATAATCACAAGCGTACCTTTCGATACATCTGGATGATTCCCTGATAGGTAGAAACGCAAAAATCTTTAGAGCTGATATTCTTTTAAATATGTTCCTCCCATGAATTATAAATGCACATGCACTTATTTTCTTTAGAAATCCTGAAGTCACTAAAATAAACCGACCTAATCTCAGCTCTAAGTGGAGTTTATCTGTCTTCGGGTTAAAAGGTCGCGAGAGCTCTATCACCATCTGAAAAGTCTGTCCCCTCCGGATGATGAGGTTTTCATCATGGTAGCGATCTGTGTGATGCTCCAATCGGTTCTGTTCAGTCTTAGATTTGAGAAGGTCTACTGAACATGCCTCCACTAAACCTGAAACGAAGTCAAAAGATTGTCGGATCTGTTCTTGATCGTAACATACAATGAAGTCTGAGTGTGTCCCATGCATTTGGACTATACCTTTCATCTCAAAGCTTTCTATAGGTTCTTCAGCAGTGGGATTGGTGATAACAGTCTCTGTGACATCATCAGTAGTTTTTTTGCGGCTGCAGCAGCGGAGGCAGCACTGCTGGATCCAGCTGCCACATGTCCATTTCTTCTTCTCTGGCTCCACATTCTTTGGCTCGTCCAGAACAAGAGTGCCGGATGGAAAGCGGCCAATGGCAGAGCGGTTTCTGATTGATAATGTCTCTCCACGCATTCTGTGAAATGGAAATTTCAGAACAGTTACACAAAGCTGAACAAGATTACATTTAAGGTTTGATACAAAATTAAAGAAATTAACCCGCACATGTGTAAAAGGAAACATTGTTATATGTCTGTGCCACAACCCGAGTTGAACAGATAACTCATAGCAAACTTTATGTCTACAGATATGTGTATCTATTGCTGGCAACATGTAAAATACAATCTGATCTGCATTTAATGCATCCGCATTTCGAAAGTTGTCACAATGTGTGAAGCAACAGCATGGAGGAGTGATAGGAGGAAGGTGACTGGATTGTTCTCATTCTTTAAATAGTTGCATGCCTAGGTTTGCCCAATGTTTTGATGACACCACATTCCTCCTTTTTTGCAGACCATAAATAACTCTGACAGATCCTTCTCTGCATTCCAATTCACCTACTTATACTAACAATAATAGTAGGTTCTGTTTTTGTTGGAATAGGTACATTTGAGTTCATTGCAAAAGAGATTGCACACACTGGGACATACTTACAGGAAGCGGAAGTGCCTGTTGTGGTCTAGACAACATTGTGGCCAATTAAAAATAATATCAAAAATAATACCAAAACACACATCTTCTTTCTAATAAGGTAATTATTCAATCATTATTTCATATGTAATGTTACTGTAAAACTACATTTGTTAATTTATTGACGCATCAGTTAAATAATTTATTAATGCAGTGGAGCGTCACTAAACTTTGCCTACTCGCAGTGAGTTGTGGGTAATATCAGTGTTCAGAGTGTGCATCATTCTGCAATTCGAATCTTTGGAATACTATTTTCAACATTGTAAGATTAAGGACTTACTAATTCTACTTTCGAATACTATTAGGACGGATAGCATGCGGATTAGAATGCAGGGCTTGTCTTTCTCTGTTCTCTGCACATACAGTACAAGTCACATCATAATATAATTAAAATAACAAAGACAGAGTACGACTCATTTAATCAGAATGTCTTTAAGACTTTCTTTCTTCCCCAGAAAACAAATTAAGATATTTTAAAGAAAGTTGGTAAGCAAACAGCACTGTCCCCAAATCACGGCTATTGTATGGCCACAAAACCAATGCATGTGAACACTAAACAGGAAAAATGTCCAGTTATCTATTCTCTTTCTTTTCACAATGACAGCTCATATTCCAGGAGGAATGAAAATGTTTAAGTCATTATTATGGCAAACAGTGTTCTGTTAATGCAGTGACCTATAAATGTTTATATATGAAAATGTCTAGGTGTCTTTGCATTAGATTATCATATCTGTTTTAAAGAAAAAAGAAAAAAACATTTGAACAAAACGTTTCACCTAGATCTTAAACAATAGAAAATTGATATAAAAAATGAAACAAAATGTAATGAAAGAGGTTAATAGACCATGTTCGGTTAATGTGATAAACCACATCTACGCTCTCTGTTAGGCCACCGATGTGAGTTAAGAGAGAACTGATTTAACACATCAATTTAAAAACACCTTGATAAAAACCACTCTGCTATTATTAGTAATTTGTAGATACGATGTGTTTGACATTTTGTTATTAAATGCAAACACATTATACCGTTTAGTTTCCAGACATTGCAGTTTTGTTTCCCAAACTTATTTTTTATCAGTTCACAAACAACCATGCTAACCATAATGATCTTCAGGACCTATAACAGCAATAGAATAATAGTAATAGTAATGCAGACCTGTGATATTTGGTGAAAATAAATTACCATGCTATCATTGTAACTGTGGGATTATTCCACTCCAAAATATTTCTGGTTTTAAAAAAGATATTTCAGGTCATTCATTACAGTCCAAAGACTTAGGCTACTTACTTTCAGTTCTTGTTTGTATGTTTGTCAGTCCTGTTTCTGGTCAGTCTTCAGTATTAAAACACCAGCAGAAATCGCGTCTCATGTGAATGATTGGCGGCTGTTCAGTGCGACTCACTATCATTTAGCTTTAATCTCAAGCACGCTTCCAGTTTGTGAACCTGTATATGTAGGGTAGGGCCAAGGAAGGGCAAAGAAAATGCATTGATGTGATTTGTCATAAACTAAGGGTGAGAACTGGTTTAACAGGATAACTTGTTTCTCGAAGTGTAGTAGTAGACGTTTTGTAATTCTGCATAGTGCCTAACAAATACAACTATCCAGCAGATCACATAACTAATCACAACTAGCTATTGTTACTAACCGTCCGACTAGGAAGTCGAATTTCAACCAATTACCTAGCTACTTGTTAATAATTTAAGATTCAAATACGACGACATTGATGTGAAGGTTATTTTAAAATGAAACTTGGTAACGCCTGAGATTACAGACCGCAACACTTAGGCTAGTTACCACTATAAAATGCCAGACATAGAAAAAAAACAAAAATGATGTAAAACTGCAGGAAACCCCATGATCCCATCCTGTATCTCCTTAACCAAATCTCAAATGGCCACGCATGAGATTCACCGAGATTAACACATGAACATTTGTTCTAATTATTAATAATAATTATGATTATAATTGTAGTATTGAAGTCAAAGACGGTCTTTGAAACATTTATATGTTTACAGCATTTAGACTGTTCATTAACGCCTCATTACAACCACATAAATAGGTGTCCTTGACTTGAGATAAAATTTGAAGACATTGTAAAAGATGAGTGTTTCTTCATTTTGCCTTTGTTATGAACATATGACTAAAAGAGAAACGGCTGTGCGAGAATTTAATGCAGCTGCGGATTAAACATATGTGCAATTGGGCTAATGAACAGGGGCACCAAGACTTAAGGGGCAGTAAATAAACCAGCATTACAAAATATATATATTTAAATGAACATAAGCACTTTTTTTAAGGTTAAGTTATGCATCTGCGCTAAAAAGGCGTGGTGTCATGTGTGGTAATACCACTCACTTTCAGAAAAATGGTTCAGTCCCCCGCACTTTTTCAACATACCTCCTCCAACATTCTCGCCCATGTTATTTGCTTTGTCTCATAGATTTGAGTGAACTTACATTAGACCAATCACAAGTGAGTGTAACTGTACGTTCAGACCGTCGCCGTCGAGAGCGTCAAAAATCGCTCTGGCCGACCAGCCAACAACGCTGTAGAAAGTCTTGGGCGCGCTGACGCTCTGACGTGGATCAAAATTGTGTTACAAATCTGTAAACATTTATTTTGTTCTGATCTTGACTACAGTTCTATAGTGGGAAAAATTACAATGGTAGTCAAAAGTGCTTCAGAACTGTTAGCGTTCTTCAAAATATCTTATTTTTTGTTTAACAGAACAAAGATATAAATCAGTTTACTTTAATAGTCAATAATGGCCAACTGTTTGGTTACAAGCATTCTACCAAATATCTTTCTCTGTGTTCGTCAGAACAAAGAAATATATACAGACTTGAACAACTTGCGGGTGAGTCCCATAAAGAGAACTTTAATTTTCGGGTGTATCCTTTAATGATACAATTACACTTGGACTAATATTTGTTTTAAAAAACTATTCATTTTTCACTTCATTCATTGTTTTCGTTTAAGTGAACGATAAACGCTTTTTTATTATTTCTTGAAAACCAGTTCTATACACATGTAGAAATGAGCTCACACAAGTGCTATGAATCAACACCATAGTATTTTAATAATGGTTAAAATCATCAACAGTTAATGCTAAAACAGGATAATTACAGTTATTTAATACTCTAAATACCTCCCCGAGTATGATAAAGAAAGGAACGCCTTTTTCCAAGATGCTGAGAAAAAAAAAAAACTCAAGCCTTGAGAACTAGTTGACTACAGATCTACATCGAATCTACTTTTCATTTCTAACGTACTGGAAAAAGTAGTTTCAACTCAATTATGTTTCTTCCTCCAAAGGAATAACATCTATGAAGAAATACAGTCTGGATTTAGAGCATGTCACAGTTCAGAGACTGCTTTGATCAGAGTTACAAATGATCTGCTTTTGGCGTCTGACCGAGGTTGTATTTTGTTATTGGTGCTGCTAGATCTTAGTGCTGCATTCGACACCATTGAGCAAAGCATACATAGACTCGAAAATGATATCGGCATTAATGGAATAGCTTTGAAATGGTTTAAATCTTATTTATCCGACTGTTTTCAATTTTTAGCAATAAACAATGAGGTGTCACGCAGATGGCAAGTCCAGTACGATGTACCACAGAGCTCAGTCTTAGAGCCTTTGGTCTTTGCATTAAACATGCTTTCTCTAGGAGATATAATAAAGTGACACAGAGATAGCTTTCACTGTTATGCTGATAATAGTCAACTTTATATTTCCTTGAACCCTTCACGAATCACAGCAATTCAAATGAATAATGTAACGCATTGTTGATATAAAAAACTGGATGAGCAAATACTTTTTATTACTGAACTTGGACAAAACAGAAGTGTTACTTAATGGCCCGAAAACCGCCATTCATAACAACCAAGAACACTGCTTAACTATCGATGGATGTAGCATAAAACCCTTGTCGTCACCGAAGCATCTTTACGTTTCATTCGATAGTAATCTGTCATTTGAGAGACATCTCCAACACCTGTAAAACTGCATCTTTTTTCATCTTAAAAACATATCTAAACTACGTCATATGCTGACACGATCAGATGCAGAGAAGTTAATTCATGCATTCATGACATCAGGACTAGATTACTGTAACGCACTATTGGCTAGGAGAAAACGTGACATACCATAAAGCATGTGTAGGAAGAGGTTGTGTACCTACCCGCACACCAAAGTTACAAGTGTGATTTCAGCCGAAAGAGGGCTGCAAAGGTAGCAGCTGCAGTAAAATTTGACAAGTTACAAGTTGTCCTACCACTAAAATCATTTTAGAGAGATTATTTTAAGGCTGAAAAACTCTCTTGTGTTGCTTTAAATGTGTGCTTCTCTGTGATAAACAGAGTATGATTGCGTCATGAACGGCGTATGATTGCGTGTGTGTCTCTGCGCGTTTGTGTGTGTTAGTACGTGTGTATATTGTGTGTCTGTCTTCTGTGTTTTCACCCTTGTATTTTACTTGTATAACTTACAATTTTTGCGTATAGTGAATATGTATCATCTACAGCTGCTTTCTAACCATGAAAATAGTAAAAAGAAACGTTATATAAATAAAGTTGACTTGACCAATACTGTAGACTGTTCGAATGAATTAAGATACTTCCGTTAAGGCTTATATACAGTATGTAATGGACACACTTTGGGCCTGTTGACACCAGTCATTTTTTGTTTGAAAACCACAGCTTGTCTGTGTTGCTGACCATGTGCAGCTTTTATGGATCCTTACATTTTAATAATGCACCAAACAAACGTCATCTTAAAGTAGTTTCCAGACCATAACAATGAGTTCAATATTCTTCGGTGGGGTTCTCAGTCACCTGATATGGATCCAGCAGAACAGTATTGGAAGTAAAATGAGTGTGTGTGTGCCAGAATCTCAAGTAAATGTTTTTAATGCAAAGGGAACATTAAAAAAAAAACAGTCTTAAAAGTGTAAGGCTCAATGGATTAAAGTAATTGTAAATTAATTGTTTTTCAAAGTTAACTCATTTCATTCCACAAACATTACAACAAAATATTTACTAATTATATAAACATGTAAGTGATAATGTACAATCAGCTGGCCGTTATCACAAAATGAATCCTAACAGGGTTCTGATGTGAAGCTTTTATTTTGAATTTATATTTTTGATAAACATTGCATTGCGAAAATACAGTAGGTATGTGTTTTGGAATACACTGTAAAGTCTTAAGGAACTTGCTAGATGAAGATCAACCCAAACAGTTATAACTGTTACAACGCCCTCACCAAAAATGAGAGAAGGGTGAGTATACAATGACAGAATCAATTTTTTGGGTGAACTATAACTTTAAAATTATACAGTATGACAACCAGACATTGAAGTCTATTGCATCTGCACCTGTTCCCAATCTGACTGAACAATATAACTACGATCAAAGAGCATCTTGATATTTCAATAAAATATTTGATAAAACCCTACAAATGTACAATATCTGCCATGGAAACAAAGACTCAAGGAGACAGAAGGAAGGCAGTAATATATTTTACTGTAGTGGGGACACAAAACATTGTTTTAATGAAATCATGTTGAGTTTGGCTTTTCTGCTCAAACATAACCTTTATAATTACACTTTAAGGCTAAAAGCATCGCTATCAGCATGCAGTTTGGTGTTTACAATAAATGTGTGGGAAATGTGAACCATTTTTCATCACACAGACAGACAGACAGATCACAGCAGTTATTTTAAAGGCAAAGCTCACTCAAAGATAAGAAATTATGGTTGCCATTGTTTACTCATTTACACTGTTTTCCATTAAAGTCAAAAAAGCATTTTGATTCGTTTTTGCCATTGCTCTTTTACTCACAGTTTGTTATTTTTGTTTCAAGACAAAAAGAAGACCACATTCTGAGGTTTGAAATGGCATGGAGGTGAGTGAGTAAATATTGACAGAAATGTCAAAATTAAAGCCAACTTTAATTTTAGTTTGATTTGGCCCAATGGTACATTAAAAACCAGCAGTAAACAAAGTGATTGTTCACCAAAGATTCTGTCATTATTTACTCACCCTCCTGTCATTTCAAACCTGTATTATTTCTTCCGCAGAACACCAAAGAAGATATTTTGAAGAATGGCACCCATTCACTTGCATTGGTTTTGTGTCCATACTATAGAAGTGAATGGGGTCAAGTGCTGTTTTGTTACCAACTTTCTTCAAAATATCGAATTTTGTGTTCTGCGGAAGAAAGAAAGTTAAATGACCAGAGAGCGCGAAAATGAGGATAGAATTTCATTTTTGGGTGAACTATCACTTTAACACAACTAACACACATAAACACTTAAAGGTGTTGATCAAAGAGACAGAGAAGTAACCATTGGCAACAACTGGGCTAACTGGGATTGTAAATCTGCGATTTCGCTAACAGGGTTTCCATGCAGATCCACTCTGGTCAATTTGGGGCAGGACGCCAAGACTTCAAGATCAGATAGTTTACAGATTTCCAGAAATGCATTAAGAAAAATGTATGCTTGTTTGGTCACCATGAATTACAGTTACACCCTCTATGAGACATACAGAGTCAGAATGATATCAACATTCAAATTTAGAGCAATAGATATATATTAACGTTCAAATCATTAAATACACATTTATACCATTGATTCAACTGTTATTTGTTTAACGGTAAAGCTAAATAATCAATAAATATAAAAAAATCTCGGAAAGTGGTACGAGACAAGCGACTGTATTTCTTTTAAAAAGGATACGATTATTCTTCAGAGAGATTTCCTCCAGTTTAGGCAGGTTGTATACGCCCTCGAGATTTTCAATGGCATTATCATCTGCTTCCAGAACCTGTGTTTGATAAAATCATTGGAGAAACAACCT
The DNA here is from genome assembly GCA_008369825.1 of Triplophysa tibetana. Classification (NCBI taxonomy): domain Eukaryota; kingdom Metazoa; phylum Chordata; class Actinopteri; order Cypriniformes; family Nemacheilidae; genus Triplophysa; species Triplophysa tibetana. The sequence goes on from CM017912.1 coordinate 7,619,305, forward strand.
TCTATTTACATCATTCATACAAACGGGGTGGGTTTAATCCCAGGGGATAGCAAATACCTATGTATGATGTATAGGATAATGTAAGTCACTTTGGATAAAAGAGTCTGCCAAATGCATAAATCTAAATAAGATTGTATACGTGAAAAGAGAAAAACAGAGCGCTGTTTCACCTCTAGACATCGCAGCATGGCAAACTGAGGCGGCAGCCTCACAAGCTGATTGGAGGAGAGATTGATGTGCGTCACCAAGAGAAGCTGATCAAGGTGGCACAGGGTCGTCAGGTTCTACGAAAGGATACACATTAATATCATCACAGACACTTTTTGCTGACAAACATTTGATAAATGCATGTTTACTAGTTTACAAATATTTTCACGTGATCTTCAGTTTAGCCACAGTAGTAGAAGTCACAGATACAGCCAAAAATGTTGCAGAAAATCCATATGCTAGGTGCAATAACAGACTAAATACAGGCGTGACTTTATAATCCCTGTGGTTTGTAAACTAGGTGTTTCTGCTATTGTAACTAAGCTGGCCGATACAAGGAAGAAATAGATTTTGCTTTCTCGTTTGGCTGTCATGCCATTCAGATCACATTGAAAGGGTGTTTCTATTCAAAATGGTGTGAGGCTGATTATAAATCCCTAAACATATTAAATATACAAACGGTAATATGTCCTTTCACATTTCGATGGTTAATTACGATTTACATCATTCAAATCCAAATATTACTCATGATCGTGTCATTAAGTTTGTGTAAAACACCAACCCCCCCCCCACATGACGCATATTAAACAATCCAGTTGGTCGTTACACAAGTCAGTTGAAATGTTTACAATGCAGCCCTGCATGCATTCTTCCGGTGTACCAGGAATCTTTCATTTCACATACTCAGATGTTTCCTTTTTCAAAACGTATGAGATATTCATCTTAAACACACTCCACCACCCTTACCTTATTTGACAGACTGAACACTCGAACCTCTGCATACTCCATTTTCAGAATTGTGTTTTCAATCAGAAACTTACTGCAAAGGTCACTGTAGTAGGAAGACCGCATAGGGTCCACCTCCTGTTTAACAGAGATAGCACGTTTCATTGAATGCTTTAATATATACTCCACTTTCTAAGCTTTTTTATTTCAACCTCAGAATCTACAGCTAAACGTTATTATGTACCGATTGTTATAGGGGTTAATATGAATTGTTCAGGCTTTATCCTTTGTTACTGTTTACATTGTCTGAGCTGCATATCAAAACAAGGTTTTTAACAAGTTGTGCCAGAAGAATCATTATTCAGCAGTAGTCAGTATAAGAATTGTGCAATTTTTCAAAGTATGTTCTCACTTTAAGGGTTTGAAAATGAGCCAGAGTCTCTTTCTCGTGACCCAGTGGATCCAGAGCTCTCATTAAGAGTATTATTGTCAGCAGACACCCTAAAAAAAATCATCTATCAGGGTCAAGTTAATAATTGTAACACTATGTATAAAACACACACACACGCTTGACTCACATTTGTTTTGTGGTTCGAGTTCCAGAAGTTGATTGCAGGACTGAAGTTCAGCCTGAAGCACTGTGGTCTTCTCTACAGATAACTCACTCCTGACACACAAACACACACACAGTCATCAGTACAGTCATCACAATTATACGATTTTGTCTGTAATAAACTTACTGACAGACACACGCAATTTGTCATCTTTTGTTCTTTAAAATACCAGTGTGTTTACACATGCACCTTAAGGAGTCATACCGAAGGTCTGGAACTTATCGACATTTTCTTTGGCTAAGGCCCAAGTTCCCGCACAAGAGGCCAAATGACTACGGATGCGTACCGAGGACCGGTACTTTTTGGACCGGTTCATAAACGGTTCGATACCAGAGTATTGATGAGCTTCATGACAAACGACAACGTTACTGTTATCGATATTTGCGTTGTTTTATCTCTGTGTATTCGGGTATTAAATGGCAAATTAGAGGTTGCTGCTGCCTGTCATTTTCATCATGTCATCTCTGTTTGATGCCAGAATGGCCGAAGTTTGTGATATCTAGAGCCATATGATTTCCGCGATGTATTTGTAATCTGCTTGTTTACAGGCAACCAGAAAGCTTCCCTCAAACACAAGTTATAACATTGTTTTTAATAATTCAGCCACGGAGTACATTTACTTACTTTACTAAATTGCAATAAATGTGCTAGTAAAATTATAAAAAGTACTAGATATAATTAAAAAAAATAGTACTTTTTTAGAAAATAGTACTTAAATATATGTAGACCTAAAACAGAAAGGAAAAACGGTCTTCCAGCCAAATAAACATAGTGATGTATAGTAAAAATGTTGAATTATATTATGATGTGCTCCTATGCACATGCTAAGTGCCTCAAGTGGTATGCTAAGGAACACACAAGTTTTGCTATGTGGCATTGTCTGTTTGCTCAGAAGCATTTGTAAACTACAGTTCTAAAGCTCAGCAGTGACAAAGAAACTTAAAATGTTTCACATCTTTTCACATCATGTGTTTTTGCATCAAATTATAAAGCGTAGTATCGATAAGCAATATTGATATCGGTATCAATATCATTGCATTAAGGTATTTAGTCGATCTTGATGCCTAGAGAAGCTGCGAGAGTCCAGGTCAAAAAAAGAATAAAAGAGATTCTTTAAAGGATTTAATGAAGTCACTTATGAATGAATGCGAATGAACAGAGCCAAGCAGTAGGTGGCAGCATGTTCTCAGAACGCCAATCTGCCATTTGAAAGAAAGAAGATTAAACGGAAGGGTAAATGTCTGGAATCCCCAAAACTGAGTAACTGACAGATTGCCGCTGTTGGCAAAGCTGTCCTGAGTTTTTTTTTTTCTCTCGGTCCTGAGCAAATTTACCAACAGCTTTGGTGCTTTTTCAGTGAGGACTTGCAGCGCAATCAATGTCCGATCTGTGTGTGTGCGTATGTGTAATATGTTTACATTACAGACAGGGCATTTAGTTCAAATGTCGATCAAACTGACTGGAACTACCTGTGCATTAAACAGCTTTAATGCACACCTTCCAGCCAATCAGAAAGGATTCAGACAGCCCATGGTATAATAGCTATTAAACGTATCATTTACTTAAAGGGGTCATAAAACGTGTTTTTCTGTGATTTTGGTATGTTATAAGTCGCCCATGCATGCATTAGACACCTAAAATTGCAAAAATTAAAGTGTCGGAACATAAGACGCATACCCAGACCTGCCTCAAACACCTGAAACAAATCCACGTCAGTTCGTGGTATGAGTTGACTAAGACCGCCCAGATGTATATGCGAGTCACTATTGTCAGTAGAATTGCTTTGGAATCTGATATTACAAATATGGTACGAAACATTACATTTCCGTTACACGCTTACAGTATTTGACCAATCACTACACACTGGTTAACTGGCCAATCATAGCACACCTCGCTTCTAAGAGCGAAGAGCATTTCTGACAAAGCTGTATGGCAAACAATCAGCAGCAATCAAGAGTTTCCTGAGGAACCGACAACAAGGAAATCTACAAAATGAAAGTCACCTTTGAAAAGCAGTCACGAAAAAAACGTCTGGATTATTATAGAGGAAAAACTCGAATTAGCATCAGTTCATCTTTTACACGATGGAGACGGCTTTGGCTGTTGAAAGATGATAACTTTACCATGATTGCTCTCTTTCTTTTGGAGAGGTATGTATATGTTTCGAGAAGAATTTAATGGATTTAGTTTGTAATTCTTAACTTGGATTTGAGGGTGCTAAAAATCTAAATATTCATAAAATCGTCTTTGAAGTTGTTGATCACAGGCATTGTAGTAGGCCGCTGCTAATAATTGCGGCATCAATCATCAGTTGCTAAATAATCCGCATTTGTAGCAATATGAAATCCAGATCAATATGCAATCCATATTGTTGAAATACAGTCGTTTTTTATTTACAGGGAGCCTATACATCCAAACAAACGTTTTTAACCAGAAATTCATTGGCCACCTAAGAGAATCATGGCATCATCTCGGTTCTGTGCTGTGTTACCACTTGAAATTCTGGGTACTATAGAAAAAAACTGCCAAAAAGATCCACTGATCCAAGCATTAGTATGAAGAAACACACAGCACTGTACCTGAAGAGTTCCTGGTCTGTGGCAGAATCTCTGCACCAGCATTCAACAGAACCTACAGTAAGACAAAGAAGGTTTTTCAGGCTTCATTCTCAACAAATACACAAAGCTATTGGAAAACAGCCGTTTCATCTCACAAAAATCTATTCTTGTCTTCCTTACCTGTGAAGAGACCACAGTCTTTGCGTGTCTGTTTCTTTGTCCAGTGGATGGTGAGGTTGTGTTCATTATTGATGTTGCTTATACAGCCGGCCGGGAGGTCACACAGCTAATGGACACAATTAACATGTTGTGTAGATAAGTTGGATAATTGTATATATTTTTTATAGTGTGCTGCAGTCATGGCATAATCTTGTAGGCCAAAACCTGAAAACAAACTCGTTCTAAAGTCAATACTTAAGATGAATGGGTTTTTGGTTAAATGGCTGAAATAAGATATTTTATGTTTTGTTTTATGATACCATATCATTATATATATATCATCTTGCAAAGTGGTCCATAGTCTTTAAGATTTAGGTTGATGCAGATAGCAGTGAAACTATATCTGATGAGTGGAAGATGATTAATTATCAGAAATAATGTAAAATATGTGTGTTGGTTACATCATTTTCAGTTTTTAGATAACTTAAACCATTATTCCGCACGACTTTTTAGCAAATAATTGAATATCACATTTTTCTTTAAAGAGTAAATATTTGGTGATTTTTAAGGCCCTAGTTTGGATTATGGAGTGTCCAGCAACAAGTATACGTACATACATGGTATAAAAATCCTTTAATTTTCTATAATATGCTGCTATTGTTACCATACTACTTGACTGACTGTCAAATGATTCGTTTGGCGATTCATGTGTCCAATCCCCTTCTTTCGGTCGCCCTACTCTGATCTGAATGGTCAGATGATCTAGTCTGCTGTGATTGGTCTACCGCATGCAATGTCCCAAATAGAGGTTGGCGGACACGGAGCGATGCAAATCTTACCAGGAACTGAAATTAGAACGACTGACGACTTGTTCGGGTGATTCAGAGTCAACTCCTTTTCCCCAAGCCAATAACTTTGATATTCGTTCAATCTTTACAAGTTGGCAGACTGCTTACATTCACACACGGCAACAGCAACATTACACACTGCATGAAATGACATTGATATATTTACTGTATAATATTGTGCAGCCCTATAATTTTTTCGATATATTTTAAAACAATTTAAGTTGATTTTGAAAAAAGAAATGTCGTATCGCATTACTTCACATGCTACCACACTTAAAATGTGCTCTCTTCAAAAAAAAAAGAGAAAATCTGCTGAAGAATACCCAGACAGGGCTATGACGAAAACGTGGATGAGCACTTCTCCAGTCCACCTGAAGAGGCTGACCATCTAACACCAACATCAGACCGACAGACAGAACCTGAGAGAGACACATGAATTCACAGTCATGCTGTGTTTAAATAACACTCTGTTTAATTCCTCATCTGTCTCAGGACTCACATGGTCGGGTTTGGAGAAAGCAACAGCAACCGTCTCGCTCTCCCTACTGACGTACACACAACTGATCATCTCCTCTCGCTCCGCTACAAAAACACACAGCAGTGATAAGGATGCTTGTCTTTCATAAAGTGTAGGAATCAAAACACAAACAGTACACACACACACCTCTGCCCAGCAGCCAGCGATAGTAAAACCAGGAGCTCTGGTCATTGGGGTCAGTGAAGAAGGCGTTATGCACCAACTCATACTCTAGATAATGAAAGATAAATGACAACAAACAGAATTCTTGATTCTGATTGGTCAATCACAGCATTCGGCATATGTTTGTATAATACAGAAAGACAGTTGATGTACCTGTCAGTAGCTGTTCCTCGCAGACTCTGTGTGAGTGAGTTTGAGGCGAGGCTGTGTGGGAGGAGCTTGCATTAGGGGCAGAGTCAGATGCAGACTGTGGGTGGAGCTGCGGTAACAGCGTGCTTCGGTAATGCCAGCTGGAGTAGTTGGAAAAATTGGAGCCGATCAGACGATCTGTAAACTGAAGCTCCTGCTCGACAGAAACGCCTGACACTTTTACCACCATCCGCCTATAATCCCAGCAATGAACTGAAAGAGAAAACAAAGATGAATACTTTTAAAAGTCTAATTTCTTTGGCTCATTGTCCTCAATCTCAATTTCGCAGTCTTACAGTTGCGTTCATCCAGGCTGAGGCAGCGATCGCAGAGGCCGAGTTCTCGTGTCCAGTCAGGCCTGGGCATGCGTTCCGTGACCCAGGTGCGGTGGTGCCAGCTGCCGTAAGATTTGGGGTTCACTTTCAGACAGCCCTCGATGAAGTTCAGCTCAGTCTCAAAGAGCTTCTGAACATCATCCTTTTCTCTAGAGGCCATAGTAGAAACATCAAGAGAGAAATATGTTAGAACAAATACATCCCGAAACTCAAAACAGCCTGGTTAGTTCAGAAACAGCTTTTATTGAAACCCAAGCTGCCAACATGCATATTTTGTCTCCATATGACGTCATAGTCCAATGACCACTGCAGAAGATGATCAACGCCCTTGTAGCCCCACCCACTGATTCTCACATGTAGTGGCGATGAAGATGCCTCTGACGATGACAACATGCTGTGCATTGAATTCCTTGTGATCACAAGACACACTTTTCATTGGTTCACTACATTTTACAGCAAAACTGCCAATCATAACATTGATATTTTTCTGTCAGTTTCTCAGACAGAAGGTCAAAACTAGGAAAGAAAATAGTCTAATTCTTCTGAACTCTGTTGTAAAAACCCATCTTGCTAACATTATAAGTGAAATTCAAAGTATATTATAAATCTAAACACAACTGCAGTAAATGACAGCTATACTTTTACATTTACGCATTTGGCAGACAAATTTTATCCAAAGCGACTTACATTGCATTGTACTGTACATTTGTTTCTGACTATGTGCAATCCCCTGGGATCGAACTCATGACCTTGGCATTGCTAGAACCAAGCGCTAACCACTGAGCCACAGGAAAGCTGTAAGTAAGCAAGCCGCTTACTTAAGTACAGTTTAAAGCAATGTTCTTTTACCGTAACGTCTCCAGGTGCATCAGAATTTCTCTCCTGTAGTTCCACAGGGTGGCGAAGTCTGGGTTGGAGGACAGAAGCTGCTGTGTCAACTGCAAAGCTTCCTCATCGTTTTCTCCAGCACTCCTCTGGCAGACAGAAGTAAAACACTTCTAACAAACGGACTCGACCCTTGACTTACAATCTCACAACGCCACAAACCTTTTTAAACACAGCATCTCGAGCAGATACAAACACTTTTAACTTTTTCTCTCTTTCTTTCCTCTTTTCCTCCTCCTGCTGTATTGTCGACTTGACTTTCACACGTCCGTGCTTAAAATGAAATGAAAAGAGAGGTCTGTTACTTTTTAAGAATGAAAAGAACAAAAAAAATCCCAAATTCACTGACATTTGACATCAGCGTCAGAAATGAGTACGTCACAAAAAATAACATTACAATGATGTAAATACATTTCAAATTTGCTAAAGACAACCCAGTGCTAAAGAAAAAGGAAGTATGTAAAGGAGACAACTCACCATTTTTCACCACAAGATAAAGACCTATAAACATAAGTGGACAGATTTACGTTATTGGCTTATGGGTTTAATATTTTCGTAAATTAGACTACAGTCTTTTTTCGGAGACGACGTGGACACGATGAATATAAACGTGCTTATGAAAATGCACGCGCAATAACATGACAGACTGTTTGTTGTGAGGTCATATCATATCAGTACACCACTCATCAGCATTAACAAATGAATGACATCTCTGATATCACTGATATGTGTTAAACCGACGAGATGTAAATCAGAATAATAAGATGTAGCTTGTCACGCATGAAACTTAACAAGATTCATTCTGATTCTGTGCCTTAAACTGCGGATGTCAAGTGCTATACACGGGTTTGAAAGATGAAATGTTTTACCTCGATCTTTGATTTCAGGATGTGTTGTGAAGTGCTGGACATGGACACAGTACTGCTGTACTACAATTGACTCTTCCGGCGCATCGTACAGACGTCAAATACTGTCATGCCGGTGAACCAGACTGCTGTCGACCTCTAGTGGACAAACGTTGCGTGGCGATCCATGTTCATAATGCAAATACAGATTTCAGAAGAAAAATAAAAGACGTATTTATCTTTTTGTCAATAATGTGTCAATAAATTAACAATCTTGGGATTGGAGTGTGTTTAAAATTTAAATAAACATTTTGCGGGGATTATTGGCTCACGTCTCGTGACGTGGCTCCGTTTAGCTTTCTTACCTGACAGAGATGGATCAGTTGAAATTGATTAATAATTGCTGGTATTTTAAATTGTATTTTTAGAGACAGGGATTTTATAGAGATGTTGATTCTTGCATCGAACAGAATTAAAGTATTGTATTGTACAAAAATCGTGTAAGTAGTACCCATAGACAGGTAATACCAAACTTTAACTCCAGGTGGCAGGCGTTTCCTAATTTTCAAGAATGGATCTGAATATTTCTGCCTTCCCACAGATTATATCATTTCCTGACAGATACACCTGTGGTTACGTTTACAAGTTTACTAAGAGCATTTAATATTGTGTCTACACACGCACAGGCATCCGTTACATGACTTCAAAATGGCTAAATACCTTAAAATAGGACAGATTTGATATGATTATATATGTCCACTTTATCAAACCCTCCCAGGGACTGTGGGTTATGTTAACAGGGACCAATATATCTGCAGTAATCAGATCTCAGCACAGAAACAACAGAACAATACTTTTAATATGAGCTCATGTGTCCTCTAGTCTCTCTTATATGTGGGAAAACATGCTGTTCTGTAGAAAACATGACCTAGTTTCCTTTAAGGAGAATGTGTATCATGATGCAATTGTTCATTTATCAATTAAATGAATAAAAAGGAAATTGTAGAAGATAATATATAGAGACTTGCCGGTATGTTCATCAAAAGACCAGAGCAACCAACCACACATACCAACACATTATTTAGGCAATGCATTTTTTATGTTGAATTAAAACAGATGAAATCAGACAGACCATAGCACACACACTTATATAAACATTACAAAACAATCTGGAAATTGAACCACATCATTCATTCACGTCAGTTGTTCAATTTCAAGCACTGCATATATTACATTTGTTAAAAACTTTCCTTTGTTCATCCATGAATATGTATGTTATACAGGCAAAACACTCCATTATAACAAGCAGGCATTGGATACTTATGTACACCTCATCAAACAAGAACTATAAAAAAAAAGAAATAACTAGACTTAGTGTATGAAACATAAATAAACGAAAAAGTGTTACAGAAAGTCTAGTGTGAGCTTTTCGCCATCACTAGAAAATCAGATTGCAATAAAAAGTCACCAGTGTGTAAGGCACCAGTAAATCTCCTAAAGTCTGTTAGTTTAAGTTTTATTCATCAGTATTAATGTGTTACGATAAAATAAGTTTTCAAACACTAAATCCAGATCGGTCCACAATGGTATCAATGGCTTATGTTTGAATCCCCCATGTTGAATAAAGTATTTGATAAGCCAACTTTAGGATCAAAGTGAGCTTTATACACCTACAACTTAATTTATATTTGTTTTCTCTAATATTTATGAATAACTTTTTTAAAGAATGTGAACACAATTGGTTGAGAAAATGCTTGACAGTCAATGCTGTACAGTCCTGTGTGCGGGAGGGGGTCAAGGGGCACTCTGGGAGCTGTTCAAGGCTTCTCCTCCATAATGGTAAAAGTTTCCATGGGCGGTCTGGTCAGGTTATAAATGTCCTCCAGTAAGCTATATGGAGTGAGGATGTTTGTAGAGCCTTATGAAAATGAGAAAATTTTCATGATTTATGTTATTAGGAGGATGATTTCTCAAATCATTATGCACTTGTCAAGAATCTTACCGATGATGACCTCACAGGATTTATTGGCCTGCGTGACTTCATAAGCGCAGCGCATTTCTGAGTAACTGACTCCACCCAAGACGAAGATGATGAGTCGCGAGCCGTTCCTGAGGTCATCTGGAGAACTTCCCTTGTGCTTCTGCCGTGCACTGACAAACAAAGAGACAAGTGAGAAACAACACAAATATCAAGCAAGCGAGATGAAATGTTTTATATGCCTAGTTTATGAATCTCCAAGTGGTTCCCCTGAAGTTTAAGAATTAAGTGTATGTTTAAAGCAAACTCAAAGCCCTTTAAAGTAATTGCAAACATCTGGCTTCTAAATAAATGTTTTTGATGGAAAATATGTCTTATTATCTTACTTTAATCCTTAAGGCCATAAGAGCAAAAAAAAAGCCAATAGCTATTCACAGTGTTAGTTTATTCTGCTCATTTCTGTGGAAAAACGATTTCAGCCAAACTAAACTAGATATGGTAATTTTACAAATAATTGGCATGAAAATGCTCACAATATAAAAAACACAATGTGGTTCACTTAAACAGGTCTGAGTTTGCTTCATTTAAAAACAGTTAAAACCCCCTAAACTTCCAGGATCATATCAAGAACAATGAGAACATCAGTGACGTGACTGTTTACTTGACATTGGTGCTTATGGTTAAAAAACGACACCACAAAATTGGAGGTATACAAGTATGTGCCAGGGATGTGTTTCCTAACCAGAGCCAACTGGACCCCAAAAAACAAAACGCATAAGTATGCATCAAAACTGGATGTGAGAGTGATTTAGGCTGTGAATCAGATAGAGTTTTTTTTATAGTTGACAGTATCAGTGGGGTCAGGTCACAGGCTCTTGTGTTGAAACCTTTTGAATGTGCACACACAGCAAGGGGAAAATCATCAAGCTTGCCTTACCTTACCGCCCTGTGGGCCCAGCCAAACAGAAGAAGAGACAATGCCAAAATTGACCAAAATGTAAAATGTATATATTAAAAATTATGTCTGTCGAGGTAGTTTAAAGGCCCATTTACACCAAGAACGAGAACCATAAAGAGAACTATAACACAAACTTTATTACCATCCACACCAAGGACGATAACGTTTTGATTATTTTAAGGTGTTAAGTTGTGGTGTGGACTGCTATAGCCTTAAAGGTGCTGTGTGTAGTTTTTTAGCGGCATCTAGCTGTGAGGTTACGAATTGCAACATGAGAACAACTACGGAGGCTGAGAGAGGATTAGATGTCGTCCGGTTTTCGCTTCTTTCCCGAAAGAGATAACATATTTACGAGATGCACCACATAGTGCAGTTTGTCCGTTTAGTGCTACTGTGGAAATAACATGGTGAAATGCATGTAGGGGGACCCGTAGTGTATGTAGAGAAATAGCTCATTCCAAGGTTAGAAACATACCGCTTTATAAATCTTTCTAGTCCTCTGAGAACATAGTTATTAGGGATATAACAATATTATCAATGGTGATGTATATTATATTGAATTTCTGTCAAAAGATCCTCCAAAAAACTACACACTGCTGCTTTAAATATAGAATGATATTCAAAACTGAATTCTCACAGTTATTATCCTTAGTGTGAACAGGTCTTTCCTCTGACTGTAAAATGAATTATAAAAGACTGAACAAATCAAACTGTTCCACCCTACCTTACAGCACGTGAACCGTTCCATGCTGACGGGCATTCAGACTGGAATGGCCAGTCTTTGATATCCAGTTTGTTCTCTATGGCATCCTACCATTCACACACAGAGACATTAAAGTTGATTGAAAAAAATACAGAAAACAACAAGAACACCAGCGCTGAATGCTAAAATCATTCTAACTAAAAGATGTTGCATTGAAACATCATGGCAGTAACATTTTTAAATAGACAACTTAGCAACACAAAAGTGATCCTATTTAAGATTGTGTTCTCTACATTGCACAAAGAACAATTTAAACAGGGGAATGAATTATTTTTGTGCTGGGAATTACATTACAGCTCGTTACACAACTATTACAATAGATAGAAACATTCAGTGCTGCCCACAAAGTCAGCACGTTTCATTTAAAGTCAGGTCGGTGAAAGCCTCTGAAAATGGTTTTGATGTAAAAAAATATATATTTATTTCCCTGAAAAACTTTATGTATTTTTAATTCTTCTGACGGACATTAGTGAATGAAAAAATAAGATGTTTAAATGAAACAATAACAATTTACACCAAAACCATTTTCAGAGGTTTTACACCCACCTGACTTTAAATGAATGGTGTTGACTTTGTGGGAAGCACTGAATGTTTCTATATGTTGTAATAGCTGTGTATGAGTCTCTTGATTGTCCTCAATGTAAAAAGAGCAATCTCAACATCATACAGTTACTTCTTGACATGAATATCCAGAAATGCTGAAAAAGCAAAGATTGTGGGTGACCTGGATAATTTTTCTTAAGATCATTGGACAGTTTAATGACTCATGACAAACAAGAAACCCTTAAACAACTAAGACTAAAGAAAACTAAAATAAAAACTCTCATTGATTGTTTAGGTAGCATTATACAGTATTAAGAACCAGAGGTGTCTAAACTTTTGCACTGGGCAATTTTTAGAAATTCTGTTATTATTCTTTAGAGTGAACTTTATGTGATATTTCTTTAGTGAAATAACTTGCTAAGGCCAGGAGCCCAGGACTAAATAAAAAATAAATCTTCATTTTCAAAAATCATCTTATATTTTTCCCAAATATTCAGCTTTTTCCAGATTCTGCAAGGGCTGTGTAAACTTTTGCATACCACTGTATATTCAATTTTCATTTACAGCCAACATTGTAATAGGATGTTTTTCCAGTCGACTCGTGTGACATTTGATCTGTCAGTCAAGATCTGGGTCGTAATGTCAATGGCTTTTGCCCCGAGTAAAATACACGTACTGTATGTAACTCTGTCTTATTATCGTACATAGAAACTGTAAGCCAATCTCCTTATATCTGTAAGCTGTTCTTTTGTGTGTCTATATGAGTCATATAGCATTAGTTTCACATTGTCATTGTCAATAAATCGTCACATAGACTGTAAAACTGGTGGCCCAAATACATAGGGGCGGGGCCTGACATGTTTCAGTGAATTCCTGGCTCTATTAATACCTCTTTGGCCATTTGTGCTTTATAATTACTTCTAAAAGCAAGATGGTTACTGTCGACATGAGTAGGTATACTGGAATGGAATTCAACCGTCCAAAAGGTATAAAGGCAAGTCTGGAGTATAGAAAGTACGTGTGTTGCTCACCTCCATGACATCTTTGAGAACGGGTGTCCAGCGAGACACTTTATAAGTCTCCTGGTCTGATCGATCCCTCCGGGACTGTTTTCGAGATGAGAAGAGACTCGACGACTGCTGTGAGAGGGAAATAAAGAAAATAACAGCACAAATTTTACTTTGTATCCTTGAGGGACAGTTCATTAAAAAAGTTAAACATATGAGTCTTTTTTCCTAGTAAATAGAAAATATATTTTTGAGAAATGTGGATTTGTATCCATACAATGGAAATCAAAGGGAGAAATGTTGTTTGGTTACCAACTTTCTTAAAAATATCTGTTCCCTTTCATGAAGATGTCAGTCTTACCATAAAACAATGTAACCAATGGTTTTCACCATATTAGTAGCACAGATGTCAATATTAATAATCTCATACATACAAAAACATTTAAAACTTTAAAATCAAAAACAACCACCTGATCAGTATATACAGGAATCATGGAGCTAAATCAAATACTTTTTAAGACCTTTTTTAATGCTCTTTCCATACATTTTAATCGGTTACATTAAACTTACTTTTACTATGTACTTATTGAAAGAGAGCACAACTAAACAGTCTTAGTTTGTGATAACTAATGCAACATAATTTAGAAGGGTGGGAACAAAGCCCCAGAGAATGAATTGAGTGACTAACCCAATGCAAGGTTTATTAGAAAGAAAAACAAGGCTACACTAATCGCCTTCAGACACCTGCAGTACACCTCACGGTTATTCTCAGAGACGGCCCTCAGCCATGGTTCCAACCCTATATCCTCCAACCATTTGCACAAAATCTTGTATTTCTCCATTAGTCTATTCGCCTACGCAATGATGCAATTCAGGGAAACTTTAGCACGTGGCCTCTTCGGACAAATATGAAAAGATGATACACAATTGAATACCTTGGAAAATGCCATTTAAGACTTTTAAATACTTTCTAAGGGGTTTCATTTTCTCTAACTTTATCAATTTTCAATACTTTTTAAGACCCCGCAGACACCCTGATTGATGCTATACAGCAGTGGTTCTCAAACTTTTCAGATCAAGTACCACCTTTAATAAAATGTGTTGTTCCAAGTAACACCTAATGACCGCCATAGAAAAATATAATTAACACTTAAATTCATAGCAGAGTTGTGAATCTCTCCCTTTACATCCCATCCTCCAATTCCAATGTATTATTAAAAATACAAACACCTTTAAATCACCAGCTGTTTCAAAGTAAAGAACATGTTTTGACCATGTTTTCAAGTTAGTCAGCAGGAATAGTGGACACAAAACACTGTTCTACCAGCCTTTTTTTTTTTCATTTTCACTAAGTTTTGATGGCTTACAGTACATTTTCTGTAATTAATTTATGGACAAACAACATATCATATGACAGAACAGAGTCTCTGCGTTCAAAAAAAACAAACTGTATTCCTCCATCTTCATTTGTTCTTTTTTTTTTATCACACCTCAGATGTGGCTAGGTTTCTTAAAAAAATACATCACTTTGATTATATAGCTGAAATAATCAAAATCTTTTGGTCAAAGATTCCACCCAGATTACACTCAGAACAATCACTAAAAACAGATAAAATCAATACTTTCTAGGTTCAGGGATTCTAGGTTTTTCCAAAGGTGTGTAACAGCGGCAGCTGCTGTACAAGAGTACAAACATCGATTGCAGTTATAACTCGTATTTAGCACTAGTGGTATGCGTACAACACTGTGAGAACCACTGTGATAAAGCATTGGTGGAGGAGGAGAGACACACGTACCAAGATGGGAACTCCAAGATGTTTCCAGTTCAGGACATACTCGCTCTTTTCCTCAATCTTCACGTGCTGAATAAGTTTATTCAAATTCTCCTCTGTCGTTCCTGCTCACAACCCACAAACATATTAATAACTGTTAAATCAATCTGACAGATGTTAGGCAAAAATTGACAAGAGAAGAAAAGCATCTACCGTTGAGACTGAAAATGTAAAGGAGAACAGCTCGGATCTTATTGTAAGTGTCATGAGGGTGTAACAGCACAGGAAGCAGTGTCCTCATGGGATCCTTGACCTTCTGACCCTCAGCGTCTGCACCTACAGCCAGATCCTATGTACAAACCACCAATAAAATCTTCATTATATGATCTTATACATCTTTCTATCACGTCATCCAAGTTCAAGCCTCAACTGGACTGAAAAGCCTGGAATTGGGGGACTCTACCTGTTCAGCTTTGCAGAGTTTTTCCACGCTCTCCTGAAAATGATTCATTAGATCCTCTGCTAAATTTAAGTGGACGGTTTTCTGTGAGGTACAAAGGGAAAAAATCTGTCATTGACCTTCAGTCATTCAATTGTCATTTAGAGAATCTTAGGCCTTCGATGTGACAACAGAACACATATGTGACCTTGAGCGGTGACTGTCAAGTGATACTCCTTTACCTGAGCCACCTGTTTACGGAAAGCAGGCATCTTCTTCATGAGCTGTGATAGGGCTCCGATTGTGATCTACCATTGAAGGTGAAAAATATCATGATCATAAAACCTCTTGTAATAGGAATCTATGACATAGCCACAAGAGAATTTGTAAGTGGACACTGAGATTGTTCACGATGCAAATTAACTTTAAAGGTATATGTACCTTCCCATCACCCGGCTGCTTACTGGCAGAGATTTGCTTCACCAGTTTCGGGATTTGCCTTTGAAACACATACAGCAAAAGTTATATACTGCAACTTTAGCCTTGTTACGACCATTTTAATAAGTCAAGAATTGTTAGGTTTTTGAGCTGTGCCTATTGAGCTAGCAACTAGACAGCATTTAAAGGGATTATTGAAGGAAGAGTTGACCAAAATATATAAAAATTCCCTCATAACTTATATATCAGATATTAGATATCTACGTTTGTATACAAAAGTAAAAAAAAAACGACTCCAGATAAATAAAAAGACATTTTGCTTCCTAAGGCCGTGTTTACAATTGACTTCTTTTTGAAAAGAAAAAGTTGACAATGACGCTTTTTTAGTTAGAGAAAACGTTCGCAGCATTGTGGTAACAAATAGCAGCCGACAATGTTAAAAGATAGCATTTGTTCATGAAGGCAGTTTAGAGAGACAGGCTTCATAGGCAACGTAACGGAAGACGATTTGATTTATAAACAGAGAGCCTCCATGCTATAACCCATATTTAAAGACTTCAATACTAATTTCTCCCAAGAAATGCAATCAAAAGTTATTGAAAATGTAATTAAACTTACATTTCTACACAACTATGCTCCAACGGGCGTTTCGGTCGGCATTTTATTTTTTCGAGCTTAAGACTTATTGACCAATCACGTTCTCTGCATGTTGTAATGGAAACGATAGGTGTCTGTGGTTAGCTGGCGTTATTTCAGAAAGTTGAACTTTTTTTCAACCTCAAAAGACGCTGTGAGCTGCAAAAAAAGACGCTGGCGCTAAAAAAAAGCGCTCAGGACTTTATTGAAAACACCGTTTACCCCACAAGATTATAATATAAAAAAGATGCTAGCAGTCTCAAAAAAGAAATCATGTTTGAACAAGGTCTTAGAAGAGTTGGCTGATATACAAACTGAAATCCAAAATAAAAGCGACTGGACTCACTCAGTGACCTCAGCGATATGCATATGCCGTAATTTGACCCATAATTCATCCTCCTCATTCAGTAAAGCATCTTTTTTAGAACCGTCCTTTAATTTGTACCTAAGAGACAACCCATAAAAAAACACCAATGACATAAGAAACAAGGCAGTTCCTTAAAACTGGAAACATTTGGCCTTTGAGAAAATAAGGATTTAAAGTCAACAGCAATTTAAAGTGACTGGTGAAACTTCACCCACTCATAGTTGTTGTCCCTGATAGGTATGAGGTCATAAGCCATGGCCTGGTAGGTCAGCTCATGAAGGATTGGGCTAACAGGGTCTAGTGCACGGTCAACGATCAGAAGCTGTGCCTGCGTCTTACCCTGCAGATAAAAGGTGTGGCATGTTAGTTTGATAAAAGACAAAAATCTTTTCTATGACAACGAAGGAGCATAAACCAAGCTCCAGTACAAACAGCAAAGGAATAGCAAACCTTTGTATTGTAAGGCCCCCTTTGTGTAGGGTGCATCGCTTTGCGCCCCCCCCCCCAAATAAAAACTTAGAATCTTAAACTTATAGTTTTGGTAACACTTTAGTCTAGGGGGCAATTCTCACTCTTAACTAGTTGTTATTAGCATGCATGTTATTGGCATATTGGCTGTTTATTTTTAATTATTACCCTGCATGAACATTCTCTACATCCCTCATCCTAACCAATACCAAAACCTTACAAATTAAGAGTTCACTGAGGAAAAAGTCTTAGTTAATAGTTTGTTAATAGCGAGAATTGCCCCCTATACTTAAGTGTGACCAGAATTTTTATCAAACCAAAAACACATTCAGTTATATACATTGATTACTAGTAGCTCATATTCCATGTAAGCACTACGCAGGGTTGCTAGGTGTGCCAAACTGCAGCATGTATTTATGATTATCATGATAGTAGTGTGTAATACATAACTGTGCGTTCACATCGCCTCCGTCGAGAGTGTCAAAGTGGCTGGAAGTCATTCATTTTCAATGTGAGCCGGCAGCGAGCAGTGGCGCGGCACGTTTTGGCCGTTGACAGCATCGAGGAGACTCAAAATCAGGTCAACTTTATGGTAATGAGCTATGAAGCGGTTCGGCAGCATCCAATCGGAATGTTAAAGTCCACTGCTTGAGAGGATTCCAAGGACCGCAGGCCTGTAAACTTTGGTCTACGTCAGAGCACCAGAGCATTCATAAATTTCTCTATAGCGTTGTTGGCCGGGCAGCCAGAGCGATTTTTGACCCACTTGGTGGCGGGGGTGTGTAAGCACAGCAACAGTTACCGTAAAATGTATATTTTAGGTATGGGAGTGACATGTATTGAGTTTTGGTATTTGGCTAGGGTTACTGGGCTAGTTTTGACTACTGGACTGATCTTGTTCTGCAGATCTGGCAACCCTGTCTGTTTCCTCTGCTCTTCAGCACATTGCACTACACCTTTCACAGGTGTAAATAGCATCTGTAAATATGAAATAGTGTTGCTTTTTTAAATCACATTACAAGCGACTCAAATTCGAACTGCTTTAAGATCGAGCAGCATTGCCTACTGATCCCAGAGCCGTGCTTCACGGACAACCTACAAAAAATATCGACACATTGCATATTGGCAATCAAAAAAAACGTTAATTAAAAAGTGTCTTTCAACATTAGGCATATAAACCAAAAAGAGGAATAAACGAAAACGGTTGGATTATTATAGGCTACATTGCAAAATAATTTTAAGAAAAAAAAAACATCCAATGTAAGCAATTCTGACCGTTGCTGACTGACAACCACATCAATGCACGACTCTCCTCCAAACTCCGCCCACAAATGCTGACTGTTCTCTCAGAAGGTGCACTCGTGGCCGAGATGCACAGAACATACTTTGACAAGTTGTTAAGAACAGGGAACTGTGTGCATGCGACCACTGTATGATGTCAAAGGATGTTGCGAGCGGTGGGGCTACTATCAGACAGCCCGTTTCAATGACCCTAAAACAGGCATTTTCATTATTCCAGTCTCACCTTTTTTTGCCAGTTTTCATCCAGCTCAAAATGTTGTGCCAGTTTATTATCCACCAGTTCGGCCAATTTTTTTCCATAACTGGGCTCTGAATCTCTGCATAGAAGTGTATGAAGAGTCCATTTTTGCATTAGCTGTAATTTCAGAACGTGTAAAATGAGAAAGCTCATGCTTTACTGTACCTCTTATATCGCACTCCAGGGTATTCCTCCAGCGTGGCACAGAGTGTGACAATCTGTTTGGCCAGTTGCTCCAGAGTCTGATCTTTGACCTTGCTGTCAGGGTTGTAGATGTTCTTGAAGGCTTCTGGGACCTCACAGGTGAACACCTGAACAGGTGATAAAAATGCAATGCAATGAGGTATTTAATTCTGGTACTTCCAGAATGCGGAATGCAGAGATGTTCACCTGTGCTTCCAGCGGTAGAAAAGAAACGTTGATCTCTTTACACAATTTAATGTATTTGGCACAGTTTTTCTTCATCTTGTCGAAGAGATCATCAGGACAGTCTGGAATTACAGTTTACAAACAACGTGATATAAACTGTAAAATAGCATTTTAAATATTTTTTGACTCTACTGCTTTGTTTTCTTTTGTCAAAATGTAACATTTTTAATTAAAATGTTACTGTTTAAATGTATGTTTATACAAGTTTTTCTTTATTTCAACTTAATAGAGCAACATTAAGATTCCCGGATTCGATTCTTAGATAACAAAAGTACCTGATAAGAGCTACAACATGAAGATTGTTTGACACATGCATGAATGCAAATATGTAATGATTTCTCACTAAAAAGATTCTTTCGTAGAAAATTTGAAATGAACCAGTGTACTTACAGTCAGTGAAGTAGATATATGCAGCTTTATACTTGGGTTTTGATTTAAAGTCATCGATGAATAAATCAATACACTGTAAAAGAAAAGAAACAGGGTTACAGTAAGGTGACTACAGATAATAAGAACATTCAGAATACAGCACTAAACATTAAGTCATCAAGTTTTCATAGATATATATTTAAAATTATTATTATTATCAGGGGACTTTTAAATAAAAATTGCATCAAAAAATCACTAACTCGACAGCAAAATTACTTTTTTTTAAAGTCTTTTTTTATACTCTTTGGGGCGGTGTCCACTGAGGCGTCTATGCCTGCGGCCGACGTGTTTTTTAAAATGTTTTCAGCAGAAACGCTGCGCTTTTAAAAAAAGCCATCAGCTGACTTTTTTTTCCGCGCTCACCGCTTGTTCTATGCGTTTTTCCCACGATCAGCACCGGCGTTCGACAGGGCGCCCAGAGTGGAAAAAGGCTCAACTTTGGCCAGAACGCTGCATCTGCAGTGGCCGCTTTCTGCCGCGCTCCTGGGGTTTTCAGCCATGGTTAGGTTTAGGGGCGGGGCTTCATTATTGTTTTTTTTTCTTACAAATGGACAATTCCCTTTTGGTGTTCTTACCTTGGCAGTGGGGGTCATAAAGTAGACAGCCTTCATTTCAGGAACAGGTTCTCTGCTTTTGTAAATGTCTTCAACAACTGTAAACAAACCGCTGGAAAATGACTTAACAGCAAACTATAAATGATGGCAAAAGTAAAATATTGAAATATATTTTCTGCAGTAAATTCACCCTGAACAATGAAAGGTAACATGTTTACAATCATTCCCCATCCTGCATGCTTTATGTCTATGCTTTTTATGTGAGGAACTGAGAACGCTTCCATTCTGAATAATACAGGAAGGAAGAGGGGCCGGCTTACATCGCACAATGAACCGCAAAGAAGGAAAAAAAACAGATGGTTTATTTCCATCTTACAAAAAGGATGTACAAATCTCACTCACTTGTGATGCCCTCTGACATGAGATCAGACATTTTGCAGCAGGAGGAAAGAAGGCGGGTGGTGAACTGGTCCAGGATGAGGATCTGTGAGAACAATAACAGCTGACAATTAAGAATCTGCTTGAAACATAAAGACATTACATACACATCTTAACATGGGTTGCTTAAGCGCTTCACTGTTTTCAAAAGTTTTGTATGTATTATTCCTAAAGAAAAGTTATGGATTGCAGCTTTACATTTTTCTGTATAACTGGATTTTTTTGTTTCTCTGTTCTGTATGTGCCCTTCAAGTCAAGCAGACTATGTGTTTAGTACACAACAGTGGATTTCTATAGAAGCAAACATTACATTGGCTCAAAGGCCTGTCAGTCAGAGCATGGGAAAATTAAAACTAAAAAACAACCAAGACTGACCTTCCATACTTCTGACTTTTTGCAGTCATCAAAAATGGATTCCTTGATTCCTGCGATGACACAGAAATGAAGCTTATTTATAACATGATTTTGTTCCTTTATTGCAATGTGGAACAGAAAATCAAGAATATTTTCAAAGAACATTCATTTCCTCTTATGAGTTTTGCTCTACGAGAGAAGGGCAAAGACATTTAGACAACCGTTTGTTTCACATCATTATGACCAGGCATAAACTCAATTTATACATTATGAAAACTATACAGGGTTAACTGTATAACTATAGTCTATAGACTCACCACAGCAATCATAGTATAACCATTACATTTTTTTAAATAATTATATATATTAGCTTGCAAAACAATAATAGCACGTGTGCGCTTGTTGCTCTTTTTTTCATAGGAACTAGTGAAACTGTCAAACACACAGTAGAGCGGATATCATTGGCCTCTTTCCCATCTGCGCAGCGCACATCCAACGGCGTATGACATCAAAATATCGCGAGAGCGATTCCATGGTATAGTTTTTGAAACGCATTTCCGCCGCGAGTCTCGCGGTACTATGACGTCATTTTCAGTTTCGCAACGCCGCAGACAGTCAAACGCACCTTTCAGCAAACATAAAAACAAGTCATAACATAAAAAATAAACTCCGCCAAGAATCGACCTTTTCTCGGTTAAAACCAGCAACAGCTTCTACAGAAATCTAAAAGCGAGCACTAAAACTCAATTGGATAGGCTAACGTTAGCAACGAGGCTACGGAAAAAGTGACTAAATGGGATATGCCTGCCTTAAAGTGAAAAACACAATTACGCGGAACGCACCCATACAGGTGTGTGTTCTAAATAACGACCAAACAAATTTAACAAAAGACTATCAAAAAAGCATGCAACTATTTCAACCAAGCCCAGATCGACCCAAACTATCGTGTATCAGTCTTTAGTAAAGATTCTTTACTACACTTTAAAACATCTGACAATGAGCTGGACGTAAGCCCAACGCTGTGTCTTCAAGAAATGTGCATAAAAAACATCACACTACTAAATTAACTTACTTTGCCAAACTACTTTTTTCAAGGCCGTGTTCTGCTCCAGTTGCCATCTTGAATCGACGCGGCGGCGCGCTCACGTCATTGGACAGGAGTGTGTGCACGTGAACGCGCGTTTGTGTGTATCATTTTAGTGGGTTTGAGAATCATCATTATGTTTTTTTCTATAATATGTATTGATATATACAATTTATTTGTATGTTAACATTTTGTTTTTTATCGTCATTACGTTTAATGTGATTTTATATATCGTATTTGTTGTATTATTAAAAAATATTTTGCATATTCTCTCCAATCAGACGGTTAAGACCTTTTAACAACTAATAAAAAAATCGTTTTGAAGCAAAATTACATAAAAATAATCTTTCCTGAATTTAAAATTCTAAATTGTCATATGGTTTATTCTTATTTGATAAGAAATGTTGGAAAATTAAAAGATAGTCTTGCTGCTTAAACTAATAGATTGGTCATCTGTGAAAATAAATTAGATACATTACAAAATATGTGGTCTATGATTACACAAAACAGCTTGCAATACAAAAACTTGTAATGGCTATAGCATTAAATACATTTGATTATCAGTGCACTTTAAGAAATCTATGGGTAATAAAATAGACAGTATATATAATCAAAAGCATCAGTTATACAAAGTGTATGGCTTAAAATATAAATAAGTATGCAAACTATTCATAGTTTTCTTTTACACCTGCCTGAAGATGCAGCATTCCCTTTTCTGATTGGCCAGCTAACTTTTATATCTAGTTCTGATTGGTCAGCGCTTTTAAGTAGGTGGGGCTAGGTGGAATTATCTGAGATACCTTCAAGAAAAGCTCCAAGTATATTCAGACGAACCAGAAGAAACAACAGACAGTGCCGAGCTTTTACTTATAAATATACAAAGGATTTCAGACTGAATAACAAGATGGCAGGCCTTGGAGGAATGAAGTGGATGGTGTTTTTGCTTGGAATAGTTTCACAGGTAGATTTATTCACATTTACTTTATTCAAATTGTAAGAGGCACCACAGAAGAGCACAATGTGGAAACTGTAATATCTGCAAAAATATACATACTTTTAAGAGTGCTGTCATAAATAAAATTTGCTGTCCATGAGAATGTTTATGTAAACAAAATGATTAAAATCTAATAAAGCTCTTTATTTGTTGTCTTATTTTCAGGTGTCAGGTACTGTTGTCCTGGATGAAACATATCTGTACAAAATCATCACTTTTCTTAATGCAATGTTTTTGGTTGTTATATTATTTTTTTATTACTTTAAGCATTGAAAAACAGCATGTTTCACACATAATTTTTTCTTCAGGCAGCACAATGACTGTGAGTATTTTCACGGTGACATCAAAAAGTGCAGTTGTCCGCTGGAGCAGATATGAAGGTGCACAGTCATACAGAGTAACAGCTTCACTCAGAAACTCTGCAGTCCCCGTGGTCTTTGCCACCTTCGGACAGAACACCGTCATGGGCTCTGTTAATTCACTGACCCCCAACACACTGTACACCTTTCGGGTGGAGGCCATAGGAAACCTCAATAACATGCTGGCAGATATTAGTGCGGACGGATCTACTGGTGGGTACTTCCTAAAGAGTAGTGACTATGTATGAGAGGAAATATCTTTTGGTGTGTGAACATTTGTTTTACACAAGCACCATATCATTTCAGCATTTTGTATTCTTGCAAGATGTTGGTTGGTTGTACTGCATATTGCAGAGGGTTAAGATAGAGATGAGAGATTTGGACATCCCCAGACTTAGTATTTTTCTGTTCACAATAGCAATTTGGTTTCTGTTGTATAATGATGAATATTCATGATGTGTTTAGCTCCTGATGTGCCCACCATTGTGATGGCATCCTCTAAACAAAGCCAGAACATTACCGTGGAATTCTCCATAGTATCCGGTGCAACATCCTACATCCTACGTGCCGAAACCAATGATGGCTCTTTCTTCTCTGAGACCCCTGTACCGAGCTCTCCGGGTACTGTCAGCAACCTCCAGCCTTACACAGACTACACTCTCAGCGTTATGTCTGTCAACTACGCAGGCAGGAGCCAGCCATCCATCTCCGTGGAGGCAAAGACAGGTATGGTTTTCTCCCATTTCTCCACCCTCAATGACCAAGAGGCCAAAGAAATGATCCATTCATGCAGTGACAGAGTATGCTATTCTCTAACCCTCAGCCTGAGCAGTAACCTTATCTTCTCATTGAGATTAAAAGAGGAAAGATCAGGATAAGCCGGATACAGTGCCTGACCTCAAGGGCTTGATTTGTTGCAGCATGCATGATTTGTGAAATTAGTTTCTCACGCAATGTATCTCTAAGTAACATTATCCGGCTTTGCTCTGCAGCTAAAATATGAGACGATGAGCAGGACGGTCCCGCTCAAGGGGTTTGGGCTCAGAAAACATCTTTCCGTTTGTGCTCAGCAGCTTTGTGCTTTTGTTTAGGTTGCACGCTGAGAAGGTCACACGGAACTTGCAGAGGAAGGGACCTTATTTCTCAGAAGAGTCTCATTCTGAAACAATATCACTTACAAATATGCATAGAGTTACGTCATGATACAGTTTACAAGATGACAATGGGATGGGAGAGTTATCTTTGATGCACTTAAGCCATCTGAGATGAAAACTATTGCGTAAATTTATCAAGTGGAATCTTAAACCAAGCATAGATGAGCATAACACAAGACCAGTGGTTATTTAAGAAAAAATTGTGGATGAACCTGGAACTAATAAAAGTAACAACGTCACAACCAATAGGGATAGGGGAAGGTAATGAATGTAAAAGGAATGCAGAAAAGGAAATGGATGAATGTAAGAGAATAGAAATAGAAGGGAAAGGTTTTGGAAGAGAACAATTGAGGGGAAGTGAATTGGCGGAAGGAGGAAAGGAATGAAACTGAAGGGATGGGAAAAGAAAACGAAAAAAGAGAAATTGAAGTGATGGAAGAAAAGGTGAAGGAAGGCAAAGCAAGGGAAGGGATAAAGGTTAAATAAAAGAAAAGAAAAGAAAGAGATGGGGACAAAATGGGAAAAAGAGAAGAGTAGAAAAGAGATCAGGGAAAGCAAGGGAAGGGAAGAGACGATGTAAGAGAAGAGATAGGATCATGGGATGGGATGAGAAGAGCTTCAAAAGAAAGAAGAAAGCAAAAGAAGGGAAGGGAAAGCAAAGAAAATAAAAAATAAATAAACAACGGAAGTAACGGGAAGTTAATTGATGGAATGAGGAAAGGAACGGAAGGAAGGAAGGAGATGAATGAATGGAAGAAATGGAATGCAATTGGTAGGGAAGTTTAATGTAAACAACATGTGTCTATAGCAACACATAGGAATTATTCCTCAGCAAAGATTCATCCATCCGTTCCTCAAAGCTGCTTATCATCTGCAGAGTTGTTGGAGGGCTGGAGCTTAGCAGCCCACTGCAGCATCTTGGGCCACAGGCACAGCCTACAAATCTTTGTCTGTAAATGTCTTTCACCACATTTCTCTCTTTTTCTGTGGCCCACAGTCCTCCCTGCTCCTCAGTTCAACACCAGTTCTCCCAGCAACAGCAGCATCCTGGTGAGGTGGGAACCAGTGACTCATGCTGTCCGCTACAGCCTTAGCATCACCAAGGACGGCTCGTACACACAGGACCGCCTCAACACCACAGAGACTCTGGTAGCTTTTGAAAACCTGGATCCTGGAACACTTTACTGTATGAAAGGAAATGCCTGGAGTCCTGAGAATATCCCTGGAGATGACTTCAACGTCTGTCAGATCACAAGTAAGAGAAAGAGTTCCCTTAATTTGTTTTCGTTGAACATAAGTTTGTGTTGAGAGATGAAAAGACATTCATGTGTCTCCATAGGACCTCCCAGCACTCAGATCACTGAGATGGTGGTATCCAGCGTATCTGTGGCTAGTATTGTGGTGTCATGGGTTCCAGCCCAGGGCGCACAGCAATATATCGCTTTGAGTTCATCAGGCCAGAACTGTTCCTCGACCAGTAACTCATGCACTCTGAGCCCTCTGGGTTGTGGAGAAACACATTTGGTTGAAGTGACTGCTATCAACCAAGCCGGACCCAGCGCCCCCTCACAGCCAGTGCAGCTTATTTCTTGTAAAATTGCAAATATTCACATACATACAGTACACAAAACATAATGATAAAATCGTTGGAATCACTTTCAGAGCGATTGTTTTCTGGATGATGAACACATAAAAAAGGTGATTCAAAAGGTTCTTCAATGCCATAGAACATCAGAAGACCCTTTCTGTATCACAAAAGGGAATTTGGGGCGAACAAAGGTTCTTCAGATTATAAAAAAGTTAGAAAGAGATGATTCTTAAAGAACCTTTGGCTGAATGGTTCTTTGTGGAACCCCAAATGTTTTTTTTTATGGTATCCCTGTGAAGAACCTTTCAAAGGGATATTCCAGGCAAGAAACTCAATTTTTTCCAATGTTATACTCACCCTCAAGGCATCCTAACTGAATATGACTTTTTGAATAATGCATTCAGAGTTATAATCTCACGTATCATTTTATTTCCAAGTAGTAGAATGGGAGTGAAAGTGTGTTGACTTTTTGAAGCTCCAAAAAGTGCATCGATCGATCCAAGAACTACGTCTCCGTGGCCTTCAGACAATTGTTTTAGAAATGTCTATATTGACAGCGCTTTTAATGTTGATGTCTAACTTCTGTTACCCCTTGGATGCCTATGAACATGAGGCTTGTTTTTGCGGCAAACGATGCAGGCATTTCCAGTAAGTTCCAGTGATGTCACCGTCATCTGCCGGAAAAACAAGCCTCTGGTCTTTGATCAATGGATGCACTTTTTGGAGCTTAAAAAAGGTAACGCTCATTCTCTCCCATTCTACCGCTTGGAAGTAAAATGATATGTGGTATTATAACTTTGAATGCATTATTCTTCAAGAAGAAAATCATATTCAGTAAGGATGCCAGTAAGGGTGAGTAAAACATGGGGACATTTTTTTCTTGACGGACATATCCCTTTAAGCATCTTTATTTTTAAGAGTGAATAATAAAACATTGACAGCCAATCCCAACACCTTTGAACTTTAAGGGCTCATACAATAAAAACTGCAGCACACACGGTTGGATGCTAATTCAACACAATGCTAATATAGTTAACATTATAGTTATCCTAATAGTTACTGTTATTGGTCTTTACAGGCTTTAAGAATTTACTTACTTTATAAAAGTTGATATCATAATGCACACAATGTGTTCTGTTTTTGTGTTAGTTCCCTGTCCCCCACAGCCCATCTGGGTGGAGGAGGTGGTAGCTGGTAACTGCTCCGTCATGTGGAACTCTGTCCCTCACGCAGAGGTCTACACCACCTTTATAAAGAGTGATGATGGTATAGAGGAAATGTGCAACTCCAGCAAGACCTCCTGTCAGTTTTCCTGCCTTTGTGGATATTCCTACATCATGACCGTGTTTGCACACAACCAGGCCGGATCCAGTCCCCCAGGCCCCGTTCTCAACTACACCACCTGTGAGAACCTTAGAAATTCAACTTAAAAGGAATAGTTAATCAGAAAATGAAAATTGCCACATAATTTAATCACACTCATGGCAGTTTAGTCGTGTATATAGGACTGTCTTCATCCAAACACATGCAAGCAAAAAGTTTACTCTGTAGCCTGGGTGTGTTTTTCGGCTTTCTCTGCGATTTGATTAGATGTATAAAAAAGCTGTTGCATTTTTAAATGGAACTGGCAGTTGAAGGGGAGGGGTTAACGGTTGCTCCGCCCAAGCCTCTTGATAGATATAAGTCTCTTCATAGATTTGAAATACCAAACTGCAAAAAGCATCATAAGAGTACTCGTGTGACTCCAGGGGTTTACTCATTCACTTACTACTTCTACTAATAAGGTTTACTATTATTTAGTTTTTATTTCGAGACTTCTGAAAGTAAATAGTGTCTTTTTCAAAAACATAACAATATAAAGTGTTTTTAACCTTTTTCCCACAGTGCCTTGCTGCCCAGAGAACACAACAATTTCTCTGGAGTCCTGGGAGACTCTGAAGATAGAGTGGTCACTTGTGCGTGGGGCGGATCTGTATGAGACCCGCGCTGTGGACGCTTCCGAGGTGATTCTGTGTAATGACACGGCGCCCGTCTGCGCCCTTTCTGACCTTACATGCAACACCAGATACAGCGTAGTGGTCATACCGTGCAACGACATTCGCGGCTGCAACCTCACCTGCAGACCGCAAACACATGAAACAGGTATAAGTACACTCACACGTTCACTAAGGCACAAATATATCATGTTTTTGTACCAAAATACTGTACTGTCTCTTTCTCTCTACTTCTCTTAAAAGCTCCGTGCATGCCCGAGATCATCAGTGTGAATCAGAGTAACAACTCCAGCGTTCTGGTTTCCTGGACGTCCTCCAACACAGCTGCCAACTACACTGTCAGTGCGATTGGCACGGTTGGTGACACGTACAGGTGTCAATCAAACAGCACTTCCTGTCAGGTGCCCAATCTGCCCTGTGGCTCCATCTATGATATCAGCGTCACTGCGTCATCCACAGTTGGGGACAGCATGCCTAGCTACACCGCTCCATTGGAAACAGGTCAGGGTTCAATACAGTATAATATCAGAAATAACTTCATTTTGAACCCCGATTTAAAAATGTACATATTTACTGTTAACTGCATTCACCTTTTAACCCACCAATGCCAATGTAGGAAAAATATACATATAAATCAATCAACTTACCAAAAAAAATATGTTTGCACAAATTGTCAAAACCAGGAGTGACAAATTCATTTGGGCTAATAGGAAATACTGTGAGCTAAAACCCTGTTACCTTTCTTTTTTCTGTGTTGCTTCTTCATTTTGGCTCGTAATTATTTTGAAATAATCCGTTTTAGTCTGAAAGTAAATAAATACATGATCTGTTTTCTCAGCGCCTTGTTGCCCACTACGCCTCTCAGTGGGTCAGGTAACCCAAGCTGTGAGCAACGTCACCTGGTTGCCAGCCAACGGTGCCCAGACCTACATTGTCTCTCTGTCTGCACCTCGGGGCAATGCACAGTGTCACACCATGGAAACAGAATGCCTGATGGGATGTATAACCTGTGGCACCAACTACACCATCTCTCTGGAAGCGATCAGTCGTACTGGGCAAAAGGCAGAATGCACCTTTCATGGCTTCTCAACCAGTACGTTCTCATCACAACTGTGATGCCATTAGTGGTAAAGCAGCGTATGACATATAATAACAGTGATTCCATCAACGTCTGAACATGTTTCTCTTGTTTCTGGAGGTGAGTGTTGTCCAACGGGCATTCGGCTCTTTAGAGGAACCAATAACACGCTTCGTGTGCGCTGGAGGTCCAGCAGCCCTCTAACCAACTACACGGCAGAAGTTTCCGGAAGCCAGAGCACTCACACCTGCAGCCCACTACCCGGCAGCAACACAGTGTGACGTGTCAGAGATAGTGTGCGGTCAAGTGTACTCGGTGGTCGTCGCCCCACTGAATCAAGACGGAACCAAGGTCCAGTTCTGCTCGAGGAGGATGTATTCAGGTAATTTATATGAATGCATAAGCACATTTTTTAAATGTATAAGTCACTTTAAAAAAAATAATAATATATTTGCATTAGGTAAGTTTATATACTGTACATAAACAACATAAACAAATGATGCAAGAGCTTTAAGATTTACATTTGTCTCAGCCATGATGTAATTACTTTTAATCATTCCGATGGGATTTTCTGGTGCTGTTTGAAGTCAGTTTACACAAGTGGCCTAAAATAAATACATTTAACTGGATTACACTAAATGTATGTTTTATGTGGCAGTTTAAGAAACTTGAACCAATCAGATAGATGTAGATAACCACATAACTGTCAAAATGTTTCAAATTTCAATATAATAACACAACACAATAATTTTGTTTATTATTAAGCATTTTATAATTTCAACAAATTAAAAAAAATAGCAAAACGCTTTACTTCCAAAGTGTGCTTTTTCGCTGTTAACCCCAAAGTAAATGTTACTTGTTTTCATATTTCTTTCATATATGTTGCTCAGATCCAAATACTTTTATGATTTAAATAAACGATTAAGTCGTTAAAAGTAATATATCAGTGCTTAATAATTTTTTCTATTTCTGTCTTTCAGTGTCATGTTTAGGCAGTGATGTAGGAATGGGTAAGGTTAAAATTATGTGAAGTTTGAAAAAACAATGCTTATATTAAGGAAATAAACATGTTCCTTGATTTAACACTTTCCTTTCATTTTCAGTGCTTTATCGGGGAAGAAGATAATGATAAGATGAGTGTCGTCCACACAATGAGGTATGGACAGTAAAAACCAGGACTAGGAACATTTCCCCCCAGAGTTTCCTTGAGCCCCTCCAAAATGTCCAATAAAAAACCCATTTAATACTATTATCTATTAAAGGATGATCTGTCAATTTAATCACAGAAAAGTGTGAAAATTATGAATACTATTACTATGAATTATGAATTGATGCCCAACTAGAATATCCCCACAGGTCCATCTCATGACATCAATACACTATTAGAAAGTGACGTGTATTCTTGTGTTTCAAATCCAAGGTGGTCATTATTGAACATCTATGAGCTTTTACACCAGTCAAAATCTTGCCCTCCAAACATATCCACAACTTGAATATCTAGTTTCATTGTTTTAGTTTGACTTATTGGATTTTTTCATTGTACAGGTTCTTATAATATTGGACAAGTGGACAATTCAAAATGACCCCCCAAACCAGACGAGAATGGATCGCATACTTCACAACAAACTTCTTGAATTCTCAGCTTAACAAATGAATAAAGCATAGTCAGGATCTAATGCTGTGTAATAATGTAAACATATTTAAAAGTTCAGTAAAGATGTCATGGAACATAGTAGAGCTTAATTTAACACGTTCTTTACAAATAAATTCACAATTTGAGGTTTCAATAGAAGCGTTATTGTTAAAAATGAGTAACAAATATGATGAATTTTACCAGGTTTGAAAGCTTTACTTGCAAAATGAAACAAACTTACTAAATTCAAAAACAAGAAATGCATATTGTTCAAGGATTTTGACAATTTGTCCTGTGTTAAATTAAATTCTCTATCAAAAATCTCAAACCTGATGCTGTAAACTTGAAATTGACTTTGGATGAAGCATTTGCATTAAATCTGTAGAGAAAATATATTTCGAAACATACAGATATGTATTTCCCTATTGACCTAGTTCTGTGCATGTGAATTTACCTGCAATATCAATTTGAAAATTTGATCAACTGAAAAGAATTTGACATCAAATAAGATTTGTTATATAGTTAATTTACCCCCCTATGTATCGTGCCTCTGAGGGAACTATAGCTGTATGGTTTAACCATTGGACTTTCCTTGGATGTTTGTAAAACCAACATTTTGTGAGTTGTGAACGAAATTCAATACTTTGACAGTAAAACTCACTGCATTAAAAAAACGTTGTTCTGTTTGTGCTTTCGTATTATTAAAAAAAGAGAGGGTAAAATGTCTAACCTTTTGGCTATAACGCATTGCATGTTTTAGGATCAATTCAAGATTAAAGTAGTTGTTGACTATGCAGATTCTCCGATGTTTAAGTGTCATCTAGTGGTCAAATATGAGAACAGCATGCGTATTATTACAGTTGTTTAGATGTTTAAGTGTCATCTAGTGGTCAAATATGAGAACAGCATGCGTATTATTACAGTTGTTTAGATGTTTAAGTGTCATCTAGTGGTCAAAAATGAGAACAGCATGCGTATTATTACAGTTGTTTAGATGTTTAAGTGTCATCTAGTGGTCAAATATGAGAACAGCATGCGTATTATTACAGTTGTTTAGATGTTTAAGTGTCATCTAGTGGTCAAATATGAGAACAGCATGCGTTTTATTACAGTTATTTAGACTGCATAGTCTTAAAAACCCTACTCTTTAACTAGCAAACTCTTAGATTATAAATCCTGTGGACCGAGATAGAAATCCACTACATAACATTTACACAAATACCTTTACAATTTAAACAATCATAAGATAGACAATCATTTACAGTTAAATTTCTCATTGATACCAAGTTTTTGTAACTTCAAATTAATTTGAAAAGGATTCCAATCAATAGGGAAATTAACTATATTTTACATTTTACCAACACTTATTTTAATAAAAATGTATCCATTATGGTGCATTTGTCTTATGTAATTTAGGGCAAATGCCTGTTATGCCAGAATACTGAACTTTTTATAATCCTCTAAAAATACAATCTGAAAATGTTCTGATAAGGCATACTGATGTTATTTCCTGGTGTGTTTTATGTTGTTACATTTGAAGTCATGTTGTTTGTGAGAGTGTATGGCATATGAGTTGCCAAAACAAAGCATCACATCTTTTGTGTTGTAAATTTTCCCCAAGGACCTTCTCTGAATGCTTCCCTCATCTTTAACATTCACCCACGAAACCACCTTTTGTGTCGTGCAGTGACTGGACCTTTCTGTGTCTCCAAATCAGGAAACAAACCCTCTGGGGACATAGATGAAAAGTGTTTAGCTGTCTTTTAATGAAAAGCGATTTATGATAAATTAGATCTTTTAATCAGCAGGTAGCTTTTAAAAGTCTGAGAGAGACTTTTGAGCTTCAGAGACCTTTGGTAACTGTCTTGAGCTATTTTGAGTCATTTCATGTTGTGTGCCTTGTATATGAGGACTAACATACAGTAATAAACAAACAGTAAGGTTTGGGATGATCAGTAAAGTTTGAGAGAATATTGTACCACCCAGACATGAAATACAGCAACAACTCCTGCATGTTTTTCGGCCCTCTGTGGGAAACTCAGCGCAAGCAAGATTCTGCTCGCGTGGCCCGGTGTATCAGATCATGTGGATTTTGTTGCTTCTTTGTTGACAACACAATCAACCAAATCATGTTTCTGAGATTGAACAGAGGATGGACCATTTGAGTAGATTATAGACATTTGATCTAACAAACAGAAATAACAAAGTCAAAGCTTTATGTTGCTCGCTCACTTGAATTCATTGACATGTTAAGCCTTCAGGATAAACGTCAATAAAAATGAGACACCTCTCATTGTTACCAGAAAATGCAAATGATGTTTATCAATAAAGTGAATATTCCAGCTAAATATAACACTTAAAAATATTACTAATAATTGTAATATGTAGATTTAGAATTTTAGAACAGTAACTTCTTTAATGGCTATATTTACTGCTTTATATGGTTTGTTTGGATGACTGAATTTAAAGTTTGATTTAAAGCTCAGTTTTTTTCTTTGTATTTGTATCTGTATAAGCTTCAAGAGCCATTACAGGTCACATTTCGATTGACATTTTAAACACATATCAATGGTAATGTGGTCTTATGTTTATGTGAGATTTGTGAACACAATCTGTTGGGTTGAGACATAAATATTGGACCCATAAAGAGTTTCCATTGTTCATTGAAGTGAAAATAGCCCAAATGAATTAAAATAAGGACAATATTTTATAAGAAGTTATGTAACACAGGTCTAGCTTTCAGTGAGTTCTTGATATCAGCATCTTGTCTTTTCTTTTTTAAACAAACAATTGTTTTAATCTTCTCCCAGGATCTGCACAAAATACCCGTGGGATGTCACCACACTAAAAGTCTCCTTGGAAACATAATGTTTTCCTATTGCATACATAAGTTAAACCTAATTCCATTCTCCTGCATACACTGCAAGAGTTATACATAATCATTTGGTTTTAATTTCATTTTTTATGCAGTTTTGTCAGTTATGGAGTACTTAAATGAGATTATATATATATACACACAATTAGTGTATGTTCAATGAACTTGAATGAATTTGACATAAAAATCTTTTGTTTCACACATTAACAATTACTTATTTATGTAAATGTTATATTATTATTTATACTTTATAACTATCTGTTCCTTAAATGTATAAACCTTTAATTGAGCCAACTGAAGGGTTTAGATCTGACAGGTCAATCCAAAAATGTGACTACACAGTATATGTATATAATTATATAATAGACTATTTAAAAAAGAAAATGGAGAAACAGGTGAAAATAACAGAAAAATGGTCTGTATGATCATATACTGCAAAGACACATTTTAAGTTATTAAACAGTAATATTTGTTCATTTAAATTCATGTATATATGCACATGTATGCAAAGATCAAACCATATTTTTTTTTATGACAGTTTTCATGTGTCTTGTTAAGCTGTCCGTCTTTCACATTGCAGTTGGATGACTTCATGTCACACCTCAGATTTTTATTTAGATATACTTTTTTTAAATGTATTAACGCCACTTTTAAAGTGTCTAAATGTGGAAATCCAAATTAAATTACAGTTTCATGCACTGATACCTTACATTTTAAATGCCTTTACTTGAATTTTATTTATCAGTCATGAATAATAGGCTACCTGTGGGATTTATATACTCATGTTATTATATTTATCACAATTTGTAAGGATATAGGAATCATATTTTTTTTAACTAAGCTTACTTTTTTGATTCAGTTGGATTTATTTAGTTGCCCGAAGTTAATCAGTGATGTCATTTCTCAGCAACAGAGAGATTGGCATCAGAGTTTCAGGTGATGGCTAAAAAATCTTGGTGTGAGCTTAAGAGAGTTTAAACGGTAAATGTTTACAAGAGTCTTTGTGTCAGGAGCCTGTCTTTGATGCCTCAAATGTTCCTTTGGTGGACAGCTCATGGGGTTATAAGTCAGGCAACTTCATCATTGGATACTCATGATCGAATTAGGTTACCTACAAATGTTTCACATACCTGGAACCATACAGTAAATGCCCATTATTAACACTAAACCAAAAGTGAAGTCTGCCGCCATTATGTAAATTAATTTTGCTTATCTAATAGAATTCAAATTTTTTTATTGGAATTTTTTGAAGTAAATTTAGGGCTATAACATTATTTATTTAATTAAAACCAACATTTCTATTGTATTTTGATCGAAGTAAATTAAATTTATGTCTTGTGTTAAACTGACAATAGATTGGTTAGGTTGGTTGCTTTTGCATTTATCTTAAGCAAGGGCAGAATATTTTCAGTTGAGTAACTTTTATACAAAAGGCGTCAATATAATGCATCATATAATCTGTCCATATCAATGCATTTGTTCTGAGACCCTGTAAACAAAGCTAACATAGATTCCGTCAATTTCTCCATCACGCTCTTGTTAAAGCTGGAAGCCCCTCCCAACGTTATCTGCCTCTTTAACAGGTCAAGCTATACTGTTCTCAGCCTTTGTTGCCTTCATGAATAACGAGCAATTGAAAAAGAAACACATCTCCCCAATGCCATATTCATTTCCAATCTTTGAGAAATGAGATTTGTGGGGATGCTTTACACAAGACTTTCTTATGGGTAAAGCACGTGGCCCAGTGTATTTACAGTGGTGTGTGTGTCTTTTTGTACATCATGAGAATGTCTTTGACCCTGTTCATTGTTAGTTCATGTTAGCTAATGCATTACTACAAAAAATCTGTAAAAATAGGGAACAATATACTTACATAAGGAATTTTATGTATACATTTTTTACAGTTGTTTTCCTGTATTTTACAGTTAAACGTGGTATAATTTGAAACTTGACATCATGTGATGCTGTTCCATTATGTGAGCTTTTGTCGACTATTCACAACTTTGAAAGTATGCGTTTCTATGGGAACACTAATATAATCTAAATAAATCCATCTGAAATTATGTTTTGACAATAGCAAGATATGTAAATAAAATGTATTTATTTATGTTAATGTTCGTTTTCATGCTATGGCGAAATATTGAACAAAACAGAAAGCGAGTCAGGGAATTTTTTTTTTTTAAATGACACCTTTAACTTGCAATATTTTGAGTTTCTGCATGATTGATCTACAACTAGCTTATACTATCTTGTGATTGATCCAAAATTAATAGATAACTATCAGAGATGAAGAGGGAAGAACACAAGTAGGAGATGAAGTGTTGATATAACGAAATGCTTACGTCATATATGTACTTGAGAAGACAATGCAAACTTAGCATCCAACAGAATGTGGAATATGAATAGGTAGAGAGAAATTTATATAATCCACACTATATCTATTTAACTAAATATATAAAAAATAGTGAAGGATGAAAGTAAAGAATAATAAGGATAATTTATCGGCTTTAGAAACTATACACACACAGGTTGCTTTTATGAAATTCAGATACGATCTATCATGTTGACATTGCGACTTAAGGTGGTACAGGCTGGAGCTCTCCAAACATTCATACAAGCTTGACTTATCAAGGGAAAGAACACACAAGAAGTATTAACAAGTTACACATGTACCTAAGCACTTTATACAAGTCGCTATCTTGTAATAACAATAATGCTGAGTTGCCAACATGCCATGAACGAACTTTAACTCATTGTGGGACCCACTGTCACCCAAAGTTGTAATTCTGTAGATGTGGGTTTATCCGGGTCTTTAAGAAATGGCATGTTGTAATATTAACAATAATAAGTAAGTCAATACTAATATTTTAAATCAAATAGAATATTTAAAAAAAAGTGATTTATGAACCCTGACAAACTCATTACCCCTCCCTTTCTCTCTATCCATCCCACTACAGTCACTTTTTTTTGCTGTTCCATAACTTGTCACTCCTGAGGGAATCAACCAGTTGAGGATGGGCCCCTAAGGGCTCTACTGATTGGCTCTTTAGCCACAGGTGTTCCTTACTACCTTGACTCGCTTCTACATCCCTAATTTTATTATTGCCATCATTGTCAAAGATGAGGGTGCTGGAGACACTAGGTGTTTTAGTTCTGGCGACACTGACACAGGTAGATTCTGTGGAAATAATCGAGCTGTATAGCAAGACTTTTAGTTTTATACAAATTTAAAATCATGGATTAAGTGTTTTTATTGGTAATTTATTGTTTTTCTTCCCATTAATAATTGTTTTAACAGATATGGAGCACTCAGGCACAAGGTAAGTCACCCTCTCTAGAGGTATTCTTTGGTTTATCTTATTGATCTTATGTCAAGTCTGCGGCCATTTAGACAAAAGTTTCGATTATGTGTTTTCCTTACAAGTATTTGTTGTATTTCTTATGGATTTATCTTAATAGCAATTTAAAAAGAGAGTTTACCCAAGATTAAAAATTGCGTCATTTTTACCTCAAGTTGTTTCAAACCTGAATACATTCAGTGTTCAGCTGAACACACAAATAAATATCTGGGGGAAATTTTGTAACCAAACTGTTCTGGGTATAGAAAAAAACTACTAGGATAGTCAGTGGTGTATCATAACTGTGTAGTTTTCCAGATTCTTTAAAATTTCTTCTTTTGGATTGAACAGAAAAAAGACTAAAACTGAATTTCTGGTTGAACTATTCCTTTGAGTGAAAAGTTGAACTGAAAATTGAACATGAATTGTGTATAATTTGATCCCGATTTTGCTTTGCTGCCGGCAGTGCAGTCAAGATGACTCTATAAGTGCGAAACCATATGATCTATTATTTTACAATGCTATGAATTTGCTTACATTTAATTTGTGATCAATATTGCATAGTTGTGTATCTCAAAATGTGTAAAAAAAATAAAGAATTCAAAATTAAACAGATCAGATTTGGTCCCCATTGTATCTATGTGCGTATTTTACAATTGACTGTTTGTTTTGCAGAATGCAACATCATTTCCATAACATCTCCTACGGCATCCTCCCTGCTGATACAGTGGAGAAGACTCGTGGGTTTAACAAATTATTTTTTGGATATTCGAGTTGTGAACGAAACCAATGGAATCCCAACGGTGGTGCTTATCCCCGAGAATGTGTCAATTAGAGAGGTTTTTGGTTTGCGGCCGGGGACACTGTATAATGTCACACTGAAAGGTTTTCTCTATTACACATCATTGTGTGTTGATGTGAAATTAGCAAGAACAGGTAATTTGTAATTTCTTTATTTTAAAATCTAAAGCCAGATATCAGTATTGTGAATTCATTGTTAATGCGAAAATAAAATCAATGAGTTGACAACATAAACCCTAGTTTTTTGTTAGCATAAAACAACAAAAATGTGATATGAGAACAAAATCTTCATGCAGGATCAGAAATTTGTCTGCAGTTGATACGATAACAATAGTCTTTTCCTTTTGTTCCTGCTTTAGCACCGGCTACATCTCAGATAACCTATTCAAAGGCAATATCAAGTACATCCATCAAGCTTGAATGGAGTTGGGTGCAAACAGCAACAAAATACAACTTGCTTGTGAGCTCAACATTGACAGGGGAGCAGTACAACTTGTCGTTAACAAATAATCATTCAGTGGTCACAAATCTTCAGCCGGCAACTGCTTATGAATGTTATGTGGTCACGTCTAACGCTGGAGGCCTTGGGGCAAGAAGCAGAGTATGGACTGTCACCACATGTGAGTGAACTTTACCGCACGCATTCATTTTTAGTTATCTGCAAATATCTAAAATCAAAAATGATTGTTGCCTCTGTGTCTTTTCCGGCAGTGATACAGCCTCCAGCAGTGATCACATTTCAACAGACTGGGCTACAGTCCGCACGAATCAGTTGGCAAGCTGTGGACAAGGTTCTAGTCTACTTGGTCACGGTCAGAAATTTTAACAACACAATATTTTCAAACCGTGTGCTTACTACCAGACTGGACCTGCAGAACATAGCACCCTGTTCCATATACCAAATCTCAATTGCTTCCGTAAATGCTTTACTGGAACCTGGAGAACCCAGAGAAGTGAACTATTCAACAAATAGTAAGCAAGCCTCTCTTGATTTATTGCAGACATTTAAAAATGAATTCAATGTCAGGTAAGATGCGTTATGGGAATAGTAGGTTCATACAATTTAAAATCTAAATTAAAACATCTTACATCTTGGCTGGTCCAAGTTGTTGACAGCCTGAATATCAGAATTTGGGTTGACCTACAGTAGCAGATCCTATTGGTCAACCTAGTTAGAGTTGAAAAGTGGTCTTGGATAAGCTAATGGTGACTTGCTGAGCTGGTTTTACCTGCTCCAAATCAAAGGCTAACCAGCCTGGTAAGACTTTTTTTTCAAATGGGGTAACCAAACCCTAGTTCCACCTTTAGATAGTTAAAACTTGTTTTGCAAAAGGGTGGCCACCAAAACCTAGTACATAGGAAGTTACGGCTGCAACTTACAAAAATGGTTTAAATATAAACTGGTTAAGCAAGATTAAGTTAATTAATTAAGTTCTCACACAATTCTTTCTCTGTTAGCGCTGAGTGGTGTGACGTCAGTCTCCGTGGACTACAGCTGTGCTACATCAACTGCCTTGGTCTCATGGGCACCTGTATTTGGGGCAACTGCTTACAAAGCGATTGCCATAAGCCACAATGGAACACTACTGTCCTGTGTCTCCAGCATTGCAGAGTGTCAACTTAGTCATTTGGCCTGTGGGGAAAGGTACAAAGTGCATGTCACGGCCATGTCCAACAACTGCGAGAGCACAGAAAGCACTTCTACATACTTCCAGACAGGTGAGATGTTGGGACGTCAGATATCAGACCAGTATTCTTATTATCCTTATAAGGGTAGTGATTTGAATTCATTGATTTGACTTTACACACTTGAAACTGCGAATGAGTTTGTGGCAAATCAGTATCAGAATTTCCGGAAGCATTTTACTCCTATTGTAGTTTGACTTATACTAGATATCCATACCTCAAACTTGTGTTATTCTCTCTTTTCATCCATGCAGTTTAAAGATACCTGATCCATAAGACAATCCCTGGAGTTATCACGCTGTCCTTAGAGATGCTATTGTCTCTTTTAGGTTATTTTGAATAGCACCATAACCGTAAATGCTCTTTTCTGTTATGTTGACCCATTTTAAAGAGATTAGTGTTTTTAGACAAAGAGCCAGGTCATAGTTTGGGTGGGGAGCGAGAAATCTTCCATTATTCAGTAGCTGTCTATTTCTTACATGAAATAGATGATACTTCATCAATTGTGAAATCACACAAGAAGGCACATGGTCTATAAAAGCAAAACCGAGACCTTTCATGTATTGGTTGTCTTTTGTGTATGAAATGAATGATATATTAGAAGCATTGGATAATAAAATGTATTATATTGAAGTAAGGCAATGTTTGGTTCACACATTTAAAGCATGCATCCACTTTTATGGAAGGATTTGTGCATTACTTTGGTAACATGTATAATTCCTCTGTGCCATTAAGCAGAATGTAAAACACACTAATTTAATTCACATAGTACTTATGTATGTAAGCGCTACGCATGAAGATGGATTCTTCAAAAGTTATATTGTTCAGCTGTAAAACTCTATACAAAGAAGGAATTTTATAATAAACACAGGATGGAACAAGGACTAGAACTACAGTATCTTTGGTAATAACAGGTGCAAAGTTGTTTAGAACTAAGAGCAGGCTTTCAAAATGAATATCCAAATTCATATTGAGAATAAAATCCAAACCTGATATCAAACACATTCTTCTTCTTTGAAACTGTGAAAAATTCCACTGGGTCTATGCTTTGTTCCCTTTTTATGACTTTGCATGTTCTCGAGGAGGGAGCTGCTCCACAAAGCCTCTTTCATGAAATCTCCAGAGAGCGTCTCTTTTTAAAAGTTGTGTAGTCTTTGTTACATTCATTCTTATCAGGACTTAGAGAATTTCACTATCAATACCATGAAACCTGTTACAGAAAAGAAAAAAAACATATCAGCAACTTAAAAATACCAGAGACCAAGATGTGCTTTATAAAATGCTTCTTTTCTTTAGAATGCCTTTCATTCTAACCTAACCGAATGTTAAACTTCTGTTTCCAAACACACAATGCCACATACAGTTCCCTGCCCGCCAACCAATTTGATGCTGTACAGGGAATGCAGCAGTAACGTCATAATCTTCTCCTGGGCTCCCAACAACAACTCTGCCTATTACTTGGCTCAGGCTGTGGACTCAACTGGCAAGATAATGAAATGTATGACCACAGACAGTTCCTGCTTCTTCACCGACACGGTGTGTGGACGCCTTTACAACTTTACAGTATATGGGTCTCCAACGACGGACAGCGAGCAATGTGACAGCGCAGTTGGCCCAGTGATTCAAATACGAACTGGTAAACCTCTGCATGCTGTCTGTATTTTTCATTTTATGTGTTTGCGTTTGTTTGCAGAGTTGCCAGATCTGTGTAACAAATCCAGCCAAATGGCCAATCAAATCTATCCCAATGACTCCAGCCCAAATAGCATTAGCCATTCCTATTCCTAAAATACACATTTTACAGTGACAGTTTTTTAATTTCGGGGAAAAAGTGAACATATGCCAAGCGTTTAAAAGTAGCCCATTTCTGCTGGAAAAACCTAAACTTGACAACCCGGTCCATGTGAGTGTTTTTGTCTGATAGGTTTAGCATGTTGTAGGCCAGTGGTGTCCTGGAGGGCCGGTGTCCTGTAGAGTTTAGCTTCAACCCTAATCAAACATACCTGAACAAGTGAATCAAGGTCTCACTAGGTGGTTCCCTTGTCCTTGCCCCCCCCTCCCAGAATGCTTTAGTCCTCCGCCCCCCCCCCAGAATGTTTAAGATGTCTCCCTATATAGAAGACCTGATTCTCATCGTCAGACCCTCTCCGAATGTTGGTTAGTATGTTCATTAATCTCCTTAATTAACACACTAGCCAGCTGATTTGAATCAGGTTTTCTATGCAGGGAGATTTCTAAAACATTTTGGGAGGGGGGGGCAGAGTTCCAGGGCTGGCAACATCTGCTTGGTAGACTAGAAACTGCCAGGCAGGTGTGTTGAGACAAGTTCAAGATAAACTCTGCAGGACACCGGCCATCCAGGACCAACTTTGGACACCCCTTTTCTAGGGCTTGTAAATTTGTAGGGTTCCCTATTTTTTGCTTAGGCCTGTGTGGTCAGCTCACTGAATAGTGGTATAATTAAGCAGCTACCATTAAAATTTAATAAAACAAATGTATCCTTTATATTTTTATCATGCCACAACAAATTAATAAGGTTGATTACAGCAATGGCACACAGAAAACAATGTTAATTTTTTGTTGATGTGAATCTCACCCATCAGCACCCTGCCAGCCAATGTACATGAAAACAGCAACAAACTGCCAGACTAATGTTCTCACCAGCAATTGGGATGATGCCGAAGGAGCCCTGCGGTACAGGGTGGATGTCTTTGGTAACCGTGGAAATAACAGCCACTACATGTGTCACTCCACAATGCAGAGCTGTGACATAACTGGCATACACTGCGGGGAGAGTCTGACCATGCTTCTTACTGCCTTTGACGATGAGTGCTCCAGTTCTCTGGCTCTTGGAGAGGTGGCTCAGACTGGTGAGTGATTACGGCAACTACATAAGTTAATTTGCATGATGTTGCAGTTTAAGGACCAAGATTTAGAATCTGCTTCTTAAACTGTTGAAGTCATTTTATTGGTGCATGTACTTTGAAAGCGTGGAAGCTTACACTGAAATAGCTAAAATAGCTTTATTTTACCATTTGGTCAAAACATAAAGCTAGCATACAATCCCTTTGCAATGTTTAAAGAGTAACCATTTTTTATTACTATATATTTTTAGTGCCCTGTGTGCCTCAGAATGTCTCGGCAGTGATGGACTGCGGCTCAGATTCCATCAGTCTGACATGGGATGTCACGTTTGGTGCTTTATTCTACATTGCAACTGCAACGGATGAACTCGGTAACACTAACATTTGTCACTCAATAGACCCACACTGCAAGATCACTGGACTGCGCTGCGGAGCTTCATACAGTGCATTTGTGATGGCATCCAACAACAAATGCAACAGCTCTGTCAGCGAGACCGTCACTGCTGAAACAGGTTGAACACATACAGACATACACAAGTGCAATCAAATTGACTCCAGACACTTTGTGACCAACATTGTGACCCTTCTCGCAGCTCCCTGTCCCCCGGGAGATGTACAAGCTCTGCTGGACTGTCAGGAGAACCAGGCGTTGGTAAGCTGGCTGGGTTCTCGGAGCATGATATCCTTCACTGCCACCATGGAGGACCAGGTTGGGGGACTTCTCAGCTGTAACACCACTTCCAGCAGTTGCCAGATCCCCAACCTGAAGTGCGGGCAGATTTACGCAGTCAGCGTTACGTACCATGACGGAGTCTGTCTCAGTATGCCTTCAGGTCCAATACTGCTAAAATCTGGTAAGGAAGTCAAATACTGAGGTATCTGGAACACAGCAATGTATTGATACGAATATTATTCTTTTTTTGATGCTAGACAACAATCTAAATGTCTTTTT
This sequence comes from Triplophysa tibetana, assembly GCA_008369825.1. Lineage (NCBI taxonomy): Eukaryota > Metazoa > Chordata > Actinopteri > Cypriniformes > Nemacheilidae > Triplophysa > Triplophysa tibetana. The sequence continues at coordinate 7,662,884 of CM017912.1, forward strand.
GCAGTTCCGTGTGGTCCAGCAAACATCCGTGCTGAGGTACAGTGTCCCTCGGGTGTGCTTTCCATGGGATGGGACAGGACAGAGGAGGCTACAGGTTACACCACTAGCGTGGTATCCGTGAGCACCAGAGAGCAGGTTTACTGTAACTCTACCTCAACCTCTTGCAGCTTGAGCAACCTGCAGTGTGGCGAGTCGTACTCCATTCAGGTCATGTCGTACAACGGCACTTGTCTGAGCATGCCTACCGAGTCTCTGGTGATCAGAGAGGGTGAGGCCTTGATTTATTCAACTAAAACGTGTGTTTCATACAATTTGATTACAAGCCTTAATTTGAGTTGTTTTCTAACTTTTTCTGCCATTCCCACTAGTGCCCTGTGCACCCACTGACGTGGTAGCTAGACGGATGTGTGGTAATAGCTCAGTGGAGGTCTCATGGCACGCCAGCCGCGGAGCTCAGTCCTATGTTGCCATTGCCGTGGATGACAGCGGGCACCGCACCCAATGCGCTACTGACACTACCACATGTAGCCTCTCGACTCTGCTTTGTAGCAGTGTGTATTCCATTAGTGTACGGGCAGTGCACGACAACTGCTCCAGCCTGGAGAGTCAGAGCATCACCCTGCGTACTGGTGAGATTTGTGAATCATTTATTCCCCTCCCCAAGTTGTTCTAAAAGTTCTAAACATATAAATCTATTGTTGAACACAAGAGATTAAGAAGAACGTGCGAATGTGACAATATTCATTCACCACTGTGATTGTTTGTATCAGGGGCGTTGCTAGACCTAAAGCTCTACTGGGGCACAGGCCCCCATTACTTTTTCTATCACATTTTTCTCAAAAACCTGCTGTTAGCAAGAGGTATGCAACACAATGCACTTTACAAATTCCCTTGCTTAAACCACTATTCCTACAGTGCAACAATACTGGGAAAGGTAAACATTTAGGCTATGGATTTAAAAATATTTAAGCATCTTCTGAATTTTTTTTCTTGCACATCTGCATTCATTACACGATAATAACAATCAATAATTACAACTTAATAATTTACAATGACAATATTTCCAGTTGTTTTACAGCTCGTAATAATATAAAGATCACATTTTATCTAGAATAACTAAACAAAAGATACATTCCATCTAAAAGCGAATGCGAACACAGACCTGCCTGAAACGCCACATGTAACCACACCTCCACGAATGTACGTCACTGTGGTATGATTTGACTAAGACCGCCCAAATATGTGCACAAGTAAGGTGGGCGGTCTTGTAAATCTCATTGTATTGTCACCGGCGCAGCCTGATATTCCGAATATGGTAGAGGCATTACATTTCCATGCAGTATTCGACCAATCACTACGCACTAGTGATCTGGCCAATCATAGCACACCTCGCTTTTCAGAGCGATGAGCTTTGTAAAATATTAGCGTGTTTTAGCGGAGCTGAGCAAAGAGGAGATACTAACATGCACAATATGTGGAAAATAGAGCGTTTTTCAACCTTAAATCGTGTTAACACATTGTATTACGTCTAAAGCAAACAATTATATTAGTTTTAGACGAGTCAAATGACCCCTATAACTTATCAAGGTTAATATTGGGTATAGAAGGAAAGTAATTAGTAATAAGGTATTAAATACTTTTTAGAGAGAGTAATTTGAACAGTACTCTAATTACATTTTTGAATATGTAATGAATAATTCATTACTTTTCAGAGTAACTTACCCAACACTGCTTTCCTTTAATGTCTGAGACCTGACTGGCTGGGGATTTATAGTCGTTTGTTTATCTAGTCTTAACTCCCTCAAACTCCTCACCTCCTTTCTGCTTCCATTTCCCTGCTTTGTACAAATCAGTTATTATGTTGCATATAGATACGTTTCTACACTGACAATTAAACAAAATTGTTCAAACTTAAATTTGAAATTTATGCTGGAGCAAAGCAGATTTATACTGGGGCACATTTAAAGAGCACTAGCGACACCTCTGGTTTGTATATCCTGCTCTGTAGAAGAATGAGTATATTCAGTGTTTCTTTACAAAGTGACATCGCAACTTCTGGCCTGGAATGCATAAAACAGTTTTAGTCATTTTCGAGGAGTTGTGTGAACGGGGATCATTTTGTCATCTGTTCTGTACACGACAATTCCAAAATAATGTTTTTGGTTCATTGTTGTAGTGTAAACATTTCCTAAATATAAACATATGTCCCGTTATGGTACGAAGGGGACATTCTACATGTCCATGATTTTTTTTTATCAACCTAAGTTTGAGTCAAAATTACTATCTAGGTATATTTCAGGTCCCATAACTTACATTATGTATCAAAAATGAATCACACGGTTCTGCACTAAATCCTTTAATTTCTGTGGTTTCTCATTTAGTATGTCGCTGACAGAAATTATTAGAAAAATTGTAAAATTGACAAAATACTTATAGATATTACATTAAACATCCTATGTGTCTCTGAATTAAAGTTAAATAATGATTATATTTTTCAAATACATTTTTAATATAAAGTGACCCTGGCTTTTTTCACATTCTTTCTCACTCTTCTGTTCCAACAGTTCCTTGCCCACCAACAAATGTCCAGAGCTCTCTGAACTGTAGTACAAACTCAGCCAGCGTGTCCTGGGATGGCAGTGTCAATGCCTTGTCCTACAGAGGCACAGCAGCAGGCAGAGATGGGCACAACGTGATTTGTGATGTCAGTGCACCGGGGTGCCAGTTTAATAACTTGCACTGCGGACAGGAATATGTGTTTATCATAACCGGGTCTGACGGTACCTGTGACAGCCCAAACAGCCAGGAACACAGACATGAGACAGGTTATACATTTTACTATGTTCTCTCCTCTTTCAGTTAAAGTCCCAGTGAAATAAAAAATTGTGTACACAGAAATGTACAGTAAAGCATTGTAGGCACTTTTAGAATAACAACATTAACTTTCCAATTCTGACTGTCACTTCTCCGGAATGTCTTTTCTTTGGGTCTTCATTTTAAGTGCTTCCTTTACACACATTTTAAGACTTAGATTAAGAAAAATTGCCACCTTACAGTACTTAGTGCATTCCTGTTTTCATTTTTTACAGTGTGAAGTGTGTTTGTCTCATTTCAGGGCCTTGTGCACCTCAGAGTGTATCCAGTTTCTTGGATTGTGCATCTAACAGCCTGAATGTAAGCTGGGCGCAGGGTGGCACATCACTGGATTACAGTGTCCTTGCCAGGCCTGCAAGCGGTGCTGTTCTGAACTGTACCACAGGCACCTCTAGCTGTATTATTATTGGGCTGCAGTGCGGTCAGACTTACACCACTGTTGTCACACCAACCAATGGAGAGTGTCAAGGACCAGAGAGCGTGACCAATTCTGTCCAAACAGGTGCGATCATTGTCAGATCATATGTGTTAAAGAACAAAATAGTATACAACAAAGATGTATGTATGGGAAGATGATTTTCTTTTCACTAATGCTAAATAAAGTAGTTTACTCCAAAAGATTTCCAAACTGAAGCACATTACATTTCTCATGTTTCTCTTCTCTATTGTTAGTGCCGTGTGTGCCGCCATCGGTCATTGCTGATGTGGAGTGTGTCAGTAACACAGTGAGGGCATCATGGAGTCTGGCAGCTGGAGCTCTGTCTTACACCAGCGTTCTGAGCGGCCCCGGCAACTACAGTGAGACCTGCATGACCTCTAACCTTTCATGTTCCTTCAGGCGTCTGACCTGCGCTCAGACCTACACGCTGAATGTCATCTCGAACGCCAGCCAGTGCAACAGCTTGGCCAGCGCGGACGTCTCTGTTACAACAGGTAGGAAATGTAAATGAAGTGACCCAAATATGCACATTCTCACGAGGTTCTTTATTTAGTTTTGGTGTAACCTTTCAACTCTCCCAGCTCCCTGCGACCCGGAGGCTGTGTCCGCAACGCTGCAGTGTGACTCACGTGTGGCGAGTGTATCTTGGCATGCAAGTGTGGGCGCCAACAAGTACACCGTCCTGGCGCACACACAGAATCAGAGCATTCCTCTCTCTTCCTGTCATACCTCGGCCACTTCCTGTGACCTCATGCAGCTCCAGTGCAGCAAGGTTTTTAACATCACAGTACTTGCCGATGATGGAACCTGCAATAGTTCAGTGCGTGCCAGCACAACACTGAAGACGGGTAAATAAAAGTTGTAGACCACAATGGGGTGACACTAAGTTGTAGAGCAAGAAATGTAGACCATAATATAATAAAGTTCTTTCAATGTATTCTTGCTTTAAAATAGAATAAAGACCAAGAGTCTAAACACTTTTTTGACCTAACCTCATTTTCATTCTTCTCTTTGCCTCAGCTCCATGTGCTCCTACAATGGGGCCTCCTTCACTTAACTGTAGCAGTAATTTGGCGCTGGTGTCATGGGCGGAGGATCCAGATGTTGTGAGCGTCAGTGTCAATGCTACATCTGACCTGGGACACACTGCCTCCTGCAGTTCTTCTGCACACAGCTGTTCACTTAATTCTCTATCGTGTGGTCAGACATACAGTGTGTATGGGACTGCCCAGGGCTCACAGTGTGCCAGCACACATAGTGATCCCTTCAGTATTATCACAGGTAAGTGCGCCACATATTCATTTATACAACATAAGGAGCTAAGAGCACCAAATAAAAATCTCTCATATTTTGTTTTGTACATATATGATTCAATATTTTTTTTTCAAGAAGTCACGTATGTGAAAACTAGTTTAGAATAAGACAAAAATGTTTGGCAGTCTTGCATAGATAATGCATTATTTGTATGAGTAATCTTTCGTGATATGTATGGACATTCATCAAACACTAAAAACTGTATTTTGCCTCCAATATAGTACGGATGCCACATTTTTGGTCAAAACCTTAAATATAAATCCTCAGAGAATGTATTTATTACCAATATATCGAATCAACTGTTTGTATTTTTCTAAAGACCTGTTAAAGGCGGGGTGTCCGATTTCCAAATTACGCTTGCTTGGACAAAGTGGTGCCGAGTACCAAAACAACCTTGTAGCCAATCAGCAGTAAGGTGCACAGTGCAAAGGATAGACATTAGTTGAGCTGAGTGCTAACGAAAGCGAAAGATGGGGTTATGAGAATGTCTGTTTTGGTGATCAGAACATCAACACAGCTATGAGAAATCGTACATCCCGCCTTTAATAGAGTCCAGACATCAGAAATATATCAGTCTATTTGAGTTTAATTTTTAAAAGAGAGACATTTTTTGGATTTTGGTGTTTGATTGTGGCTGAATATTTTATCATTTGTGTGTTTTTTTATTTATTACGGATGTACAGCACTTTTGTCCATTTTGATGGTTTACAACATGCTATATAAATAAAGTGTGACTTATTGTGACAAAATGAATGCGTTATTATGGATGTGACAAAAAATAGGCTGAATTTTGTGCGACGACATACTTTGTGTCCATGTGAATTAAAATGTTCAAACCATTTATGTGAAATATGGACAGTGTTGCATGTGACAATTCACTTACCTGACTATGCTTTTAAAACACACAGTTATTTATTCAAACCACCATATACTGACATCCGACTTATCAGAATGGTAAAAACCTGTAGTAAAAACGTGATTGATTCATCTTATGGTTGACATTTGCACAGAATTGCCTTTGTGTATTTTTTTCCACCACCGAGGACCGCTGTTTTTGGACAATAAGCATTTGCAAAAAAATCAGGGAGGAGTAGTAAATTAAGTGATTTCTTAAGTCTTCAGAAGATAGAAGTCTTTTTAGAAATTATCACAGCAGTTTTTTTCAAAATGCCCTGATAAGTCATGCACAAAACAGAAACTTCCATTAACATTAATTGTACTTTTGTTGTCTCGGTTTAATATTTAGAGGCCTGTAAATGTGCCATGTTGTTTTTCTTCAGCCCCTTGCACGCCAAGCACATTGATCGCTGACTACACATGTGGGACTAGCACGGCTATGGTGAGCTGGGAAGAGAGTCTGGGCCGAGAGAGCTTCTACCTGCATGCCGAGACAAACGGTCACTCGGATTACTGCAGAACGACCCAAACCCACTGTTCCATCAACTCACTGAGGTGTGGTCGTCTTTATAATGTTAGTGTTGAATCGGTTTCTAGTCGATGCAACAGCAGTGATTCAGCTCGCATGCAGCTACAGACAGGTAAGCACGTCTACAGTAAACACATGACAATTTAATTTCTCACACTATTTTTGACACTTACACAAAAAAATTGTCTTGTCAGCCCCATGTGCCCCACAGAATGTGACTGTACATCTACAGTGTTCCAGGAATACCGCATCTGTGTCCTGGGTGGGCAGTCCTGGTGCCGTGGGCTATAATGTAACTGCTCTGGGCCCCGATGGTGATGGCAGACACAGTTACGTCACTGACACCATTTGCCAACTACCCAACATGCACTGTTCTCAGACTTATAACATTGTTGTCACACCCTTCTCTGACACATGTGCTGGGTTTCCCAGTGCTGTCTACACTTTCATCGCAGGTATGTAGTGGCACTTTCCACAAATAGGGTCATAGAATAATGTTGCACGACATGTTCCATGTTCTCACGACAGATGACTATTATATTTATAACTGAACATAAAATTAACACTGCATGAAAAGTTGATAAAAAATGTACTTGCTCTTGTCCTGCACCAGGGATTTTTTATATTTCAACTAGGTTCAGGTTCATCTAGGTTTTGCCCCTCTTTCAACATCTCTTTGTTAAACAAAAACGAAAGTTACATTCATTTGAAGTCAGCACGAAACGGAAGTTACGTGTCATATATCCACATGAAACCGATTCTGAAGGAGAAAAAAATGTAGGGTGGACCAGAAATAGAGAGGTCTTTTCGAGATACGCAGTAATCGTATCTGACAGCTCAAGTTGTCAATCATTCAAGGAAAGATAAGACAGTTTTGAACACTTGATAATTTATTAGCTAAATAACTGATTTTGTCAGGAGGGCTAGCTTTTTTAATAAAGGACCTTACATTTTGTCAATTCGGGTAGAGAGCAAACCTTTACTTTTCCCCACACCTCGTTCAGGTCCCTGTCCGCCCACGAATGTTGATGTGTCCTTACAATGCAATGGTAACGTGGGCATTGTCCACTGGACTGCTGCGCAAAATGCTGAGATGTACATTGCCACAGCAATGGGTAACGATGGCCATTCCCACACATGCACCTCCAACGGCACCGGCTGCAACTTCATGGACCTGCACTGTGAAGAAAACTACACTGTTACCGTGGTTACGGTTGAGCGCAGCTGTCAAAGTGAACCCAGTACAAGTGTCACTCTAAGATCAGGTCAGGAAATAGTACAGATCATGACATTATTGTCCTCGAATATTTTCACTCTTCATGTTATCCTGAGTTAACATCTAATTTAATCTTGGGTTGAGGGCTCTTTTAACCCTGGATACTTAGAAACTGTATTGCCAAAAGTGTAACGATGTACCAGTGTGTGTAAAGAAGAATGTTATGCAGAGAAAGCCAATCATAACCCGCGATTATGTTATCCCAATGGGTCAATCAAGATGTGTACGAAATATTAAGCGCAGCGCTTCCCAAGGCTTTAATTCTGACTCAATTTTTTCTAGCCATCTGCCCACCCTCTAATCTGGCCGGTCACACCAACTGTGCCAACAATGACATCATCATTACATGGGACCCCAGTCCGGTGTCTGGAGCCACTTACTTCCTGTACAGTCAACAGATGGATGGACAGAACTCAACCTTCAGCACAACACAAACCTCACATGCCCTAACTGGGCTGCAGTGTGGAATGAGCTTCATAGTACAAGTGGCTGCTGAGGACAACATATGCATAAGTCAATATGGGAATCCAGTGCAGGTCTACTCAGGTACAAACTTTTGAAATTTCCAGTTAGAACAGTTAGATTATAAGTAAGAATCTTTATGATCTAATATGTTTTGGTGTAATTTGTTTACTCTCCGGTCGTGTTAAGGTTTAGGGGTGGATCTTCATTCTTGCTTTTTTCTAATACGATTCATATTGTATGAAATTCATATAGAATCACTAATATTCATACGTATGAAAACTCATATGAAATGCATGCAAAATTCCTCCTTAAAATGGCTACATTTTCCCAGGTGGGAATAACTGAAATAGTAAAAATGAGAAATGAATGATTGTGTTGATGTTAATTTTATCTATTGCTCCGAAGCCCCTTGTCCAACCAGCAGTCTGGAGGCCTCTGCAAGCTGTGGCACAAACATGGGCACCATCAGTTGGCACGCTGGAGCAGGGGGGAGCTCCTATACTGCTAATGTGGTGGGTGACCATGGACACACTGTTTCCTGTACGTCCACCAACACTTCCTGTTCCGTGAAGCTGGACTGTGGCCAACAGTACACGGCCACTGTAGTGTCCTCTGTTGGCCACTGCAACAGCACAGCGAACAACAGCATCCATTTTGACTCAGGTAACCTAAAGTTACTGATCATATTTCATTTAATGTAAGTTAAATTGAAACGCTAGCGTTTCCAGAGTTCACAGAAGCATTAACTTCATAAAGAAGAAACCAAGTGAGACCTCTCTGACAATATTTATTTTATACTTTTTCTCTTATCCTACATTATTAAATAAAAATACAATCTTTTTCATCTAACCCCCCCTCCACCCCACAGCACCATGCCTACCGGGTAACGTGAAAGCACAGTTAGACTGTAATGTAAACAATCTCAAAGTACAATGGGAACACAGTGAAAGCATCCCCGATTCCTACACTGCTCTGGCCATAGCTAGAGACGGAACAAATTTTTCCTGTAACACGGGTTCTACTTCCTGTACCATCGAGAATTTGAGATGTGGTCGCACCTATAGCATCGTGGTGACAACATCCACCATTTCCTGTGAAATTATCGAGGGATCCGACTATCAAATTCAGACAGGTAGACAACATTTCATATCCAACATTAAGGTCAAAATATCCCAAAAAGGTGTTTTACCGTAGCCGCCCATGATTCATATCCCATCAGCCCCCTGCAAACCGGAGAGCCCGAATGTTCAACTCCAGTGCAGCACTAACATTGCTGAGGTAACGTGGAACAACCATGGAGCGGAGCAGTTTGACATGATGACGGCGCTGAACTCTACCAGCGATGCAACAACGTGCAACAGTACAAATGCGTCCTGCACTTTCTCCCAGCTGAGCTGTGGCGAGTCATACACGTTCAGCGTGATTGGATTCACTGAAAACTGCACCAGTGAACCCAGTACGAGCGTCAGCCTTGATACAGGTGAGACTGTTTTAAAGTAAAAGATAAGAACTGAAAATAATTGCTTACTCCAGGGCTAATTGATTTTTACTGCTACCTATTTCCGTAGACTTGCATAGTGTGGGCCCCGCATTGCATTAAACCAAGAATATTTAGTCAAAGTCAATTTAGAAGAAACCAACTTGATTATTAGGATTATTTTAATAAATCCAATCCACATACAGGACTGTCCACATCCACCACCCATCAGAAGTTAAGGGTCAATTGATTAAAATGCGTCTACATGGTAGGCTACATGCGAAAATGTAAATTATTTTTTCGTAGACAAAAATATAATGGTGCCATCATACAGTATTAATGCTTTATCAATAAAAAAGAAATGCTTTATCATAGAAAAATTATATATAACATTTTTTTTAAATAAATGCCTCAGACTGAATATTGAAGCAAAAGCACAAATGACAGCCCAGAATAGATAGACATTCCTTAAATTCCTTTACTTCAAAATAAAGTAATTAACATTTCAAAGTCAATGCAGGGATGTGAATTTGTGCAAGGTGTGATTACCTTAATCCGATGTCGATAGAACTGGAAAAACATTTGCTAAACAGATAGAAATAGCTGGTTTACATATGTCTAAATCATAAACATCTTACAGACATCGTCTAGATGTCTATATGATATCTGAGACGTCTCAGAGCCGTACTGCAGTTGAGCAAACAATAAACAAATGTCTTGGAGATGTAAATGCAGACATCAAATAGACATATGTCATACGCGAACTTTGCATTCCTCGCTCCAATAACTCATGGGACTAAAGGGATTACTTACTTATTTTGCGCATCTGGACATGTCAAGTCAAAGGTGTCTAGTTGAAATTTTACAATTTTGCGTCCAACGTGTATTTGTGTGTATTCGTGTATAATCGCGTCTTTGCATTGACTTTATATGAAATATAATGTGTATTTAAAGGTGATGTGTAAACACACCATTGCTCACAAGTTAAAAAGTTTCAACTCAAGCGCGAAATTGGCGCAAAGAATTAACAGTGTTGACAGGTAGGGTTTGACAAGTCATTTCATCATGAAGTGGTTTTATTTGCGTGAGAAAACAATCAATCCCACAAGTGATATAAAGTGTTCACACCAAGGGCGCTTTGTGCCAGAAAATGGGGCTTTTCACATGTAGTTGGACGCTTGAACATTTCGAGTTTACTCGCTTCATTCACATGTGAATTTCGCTTCATTCTCACCTGAAATTCACTTCACTACACACGCGAATGTCATGGGAGGTCCTGTCAATATATATATATATATATATTGCTTAAATTGTGTAAAGATGTTTTTTCACAATTTACCAGATTGTCCCACCTACTCACTCACTTTCTTCCAAGCAAGATCCTTTTTATTCCTGTTTCGATAAAAGTAAGATGTATCGCACAGCTCCAGGTATCCACATACAGCAACGATGATTTTGTCCTCCATTGTTGTTTTGGATTTCTGCCTCCGCTCGCTACGTCATAATCATGTGAGAACTAGAGCAAGCTCCTGATTGGTTACCGCGTTGCAAATTTTCAGATTTTTCAACGCGCATCAAACGCCCGAAACGCTCAATTTGCATGAAACGTGTCTTTCGCGCTAAACGCGCAGCAGGATGTCCTATCATTCACTTAACATGTAAATCAATAGCGCTTAAGGCGTTCGGTGGGAACACAATATTAGGGAAAAATGTTGAGTAAAATGCTACATGACAAAATATCAAGAGAACATTCTCAAATTATTGACATAATGAGGATACTAAAATACATGATCGTGCAGCCCTACCCTAAACCAGGGGCGGTTCTTGGGTGAGGGGATATCCGGGGCTTAACCCAGAAAAACATATGTGTTACGATCACTGATCTATATAAAGGACTAGATTACGCCTAGAACGCTTATCCAATGGCAGGAAGTGCTGCCACCGGAAGCGATTGTGCCGCCATCTTGGTATTTCCAACAGACATAGAGCGCCATTGACTTACAGTCAAAATCTAAAATAACCAGTTTTTCAGAAGGATAATTTTTTTTCTATATGTGTAATTAAATGAATTGTTACTTCTGATGTTTTTTCCAATGTTTATGTTTATTTTGGGCAGAATAGCGACATATAGAAATCAATGTATAGAAAATGTAAATGTTTAAAAATAAAGCTTAATGACTCTATTTAGATTTCAGACTAAGCAGATTTGTCATAAATTAAGGTGTCTCGTTAGTCTGCTGATCTGATATTTATGCTACTGAAATGAAAATGAACGTAACTCATTTTTTATCAAATACGATAGGAAAATACTCGATTTTAAATAAATTTGCGTTTTAAGAATGTACTATGAGACTTTAGACGTAAAAATGTCATTGTCAGTCAATGGATTTGTAAGTCACTGTTTTAACATTAATATGGGATAACTCCCTATGATTTAATAGAAGGTTCGGGCATACCAACATGGTGACGCGGTCACTTCAGTGTGATGACGTCATGAGCAGTCCAGTCATTTTCATAGATGGGTTAAAAATATAAATCTTTCATCTAAGGACATGACAATTGAACGTGATTCGTACATGGCATCGTAATAAAAACATTCAGGGCTTTAATGAAAACATTTGGGGTTTCATCCCCCTTAGACCATGCCTGTCCTACACTATAGTGTATTTATACTGCTTCAAACTCATTGTGTCAGCAAAGTTTTGTGGTTTCATAACACACATTTGTCTCTCGCAGCTCCCTGTGTTCCTACTTTCGTTGTGGCCACCACAGACTGTGACACCTCCATCACCACGGTGCACTGGGATCCTGCTCGTGGTGCGAGGAGGTACACAGTTCATGCGGCGAGCACATCAGGGCATAGCACCATCTGCCCCAACACAGACACCACATGTGCCTTCTCCGACCTGCAATGTGGACAGAACTACACAATCACAGTCACAGCTGAGGATGACAACTGTGTGAGCCTAACCAGTGTGCCAATCACTGTCATCACAGGTACTGTAGATTTATTATCTTTGTTAAAAACTTCTAATAATTAGTGGTGCAGAAATCACTGATATCATTCATATAAAAATATGCTGGTGAAACAAGTGATCAGGATTCGTCCTCTCTAAACTTATACCATCAGTACCATGTCCACACCATTATCTGCGAGCGACTCCGAACTGCGGCTCTAACTCTGCCCGAATCTCATGGTTGCCTGGTAACGGCACTCTAAACTATAATGCATCAGCTGAGATCGGTTTTGATAAAGAGCACTCGGTCAGCTGTAGCACATCTGGCTCCTCCTGCAGCATCACTAACCTTCACTGTGGCAGCAGTTATCAGATCAGCGTGACTGGACAGGGACTCACTTGCCCCAGCCAAACAAATGAGTGGATTACTCTCCAGACAGGTAACAGCCTCATGAGACACAGACACCTTAAAATTAAAAACAGTAACCAGAAAATACAGTGTTAGAATGAAAATCAGACCACACAATCTTTACAAATGTATATTGCCTATAATGTACCATAATTATATTAAATCTATAGGGATGGATTGTTGTACTGGTAATGCAATAGTTGAGTGCCCGTTAAAGGGATAGTTCACCCAAAACTGTTTAATTATTGATTGGAAATGTGCTGTGTAATTTAGATTTTTGCCAGCGATTTTAGAAATATCTTTCTTCCCAAACTCAAGTTGACTGTGGACTAGCTATGACATAAATAAATGATGTTAATGGATAATTATAGATTAACAAAGTTCGGGAGAAGCCAGAGCAGATAATTAAGACCGGCTGGTTCGCAATCAGTAATCACAGACTCTACACTATCAGCTCAAGCGAACCAGCACTTAAGTGGACAAAGATTCTTACCTGAAGCCATTTCTAAAGGATTACACATCCCACCACCTCCCCGGCTCCTCTACTTGAGCTCTTGTCGATAGCAGAACTCCGGGGGGTGAGTTCTGGGTTCGGCCGTTTCCGAGCTCGGCGCACTCACCCCTATTGGGGGGCGGGAGCGTTCCGGAATCGGATGGAATCGGCGAGCTCGGAACCTGCTCCCCGGACAGCACGCCGAACACGCATACTTTTACTACCCCTGCTATCTTCATTATCTGCTCAGGTGAACTCGTGAACTGCCCAGAGGCGTTGCAAACATGGCTGCCGAGTTGCACGACTTCTGTAAACAGACTTTGCCTAAAAACTGAATTTGGACAGCGGGCGCATACTCGCTCAGATATCTGCCAACAGCTTTCACCCACGTCTTTCAAAATAAAAGTCTTGCATCAGAAAAACATGTTCAATGTTATTGATGTTGTGACTGTACACTCAGCGACCCACTTAGAATGGTCTTGCGACCAACCAGTTGAGAAACACTGATCTAGTCCAGACCTGTATACATTTTGTTGTTTGGTTGAACAGAGAAAATTATATTGACTACCATATCAGGAAAAACTTCAATTGTTGTCAAAAGGGCCTCAGAACTGTTTGATGTCCAACATTCTTCAAAATATCATCTTTTGTGTTGAACAGAACAAAAAAATTAAGTATTTTTTCCTATTTTCGTAGTCAATGGTGTCTATTAATTAATTTTTTGGTGAACTGTCCCTTTATCAGAGTCAAAAATCGTGGAGTAGAAATTTGCGGACATGTTCTTGATCATTTCCAGCCTCAACATCCTAGGTTAAATCAACTTTAAAAGTGCACACTAACTTTTAAAATTTTGTATTCATAGTTTACCAGGTGTACAAACAGCAGTCTCGCTTTTTAAAGTTGAGGGGGCGTCAAAAGTTTATTAAATGTCATTTCGGTCTGATGTTCCTTCAGAGCCATGCCCACCCACCAACGTCTCTCTCCAGTCATCTTGCGATTCGGACACTGTGTCTGTTTCCTGGGCGGCTTCTCAGGGATCTCTCGCCTACATGGCTGTTGCAGAGAGTAGGGAAGGTCACAGAGTGACATGCAACACCACCCAGATGACCTGTGACGTTAGCAGTCTGCAGTGCGGACAGACTTATGAACTTTATGTTTTTGGTGTGGATGGTGACTGTATTGGAACGAGGAGTGAAGTCCGGGTTCTTGAAACAGGTGAGACCTCAAAGTGTGTTAAATCCTCTTCCGTGCTTTGTGGATTAAAGCAAATATGAAACATTCTTAGTTGAACAAACTTTATCTAGACCAGAATATCATAGGAAGACTTCAGTCTTTTCTGTATGCCACTGGTTCCTTCACTGCTGAGTAAATCGTTCTCTGACCTTTGTGTTTCTTCTAGCTCCATGTGTTCCTCACAATGTTCAGGGTATCCTGGAGTGCCAGTCAACTGTACTCAATGTCACCTGGCAACAGAGAGGTCACGCACATCACTACCAGGCAAGAGTAAAAAGCAACAATGGTGATTTGATGGGATGTGATTCAGATCAGACCTTCTGCCACATACCCAACATCCTCTGTGGCCTGACTTACAGCGTGGAGGTGGTTGCCTATAGTGAAACCTGCAATAGTTCCCACAGCTCTGTGCAATATGTCATGTCAGGTAACTAAAGATTTGTGATATCTTTCAATGCGAATGATAGTATGATAGAATGATAGTTTTGCCTTTTGAGCCACAATAACTATAAACTCTTTATGTTTGCCTCTCTAAACTCGTATTTTGACCAAAAACAGAGAAAGCAAAATGGGACTAAATTTAAAATGAATTTCACTGATACTTTATTTTAGTTCTATTTCAAAATATGTCAGAACATTGTCATTGTGACATATTGATTTTTCTTTGGTCATGATCATAAAGAAGTGAAAATTTAATACTGTGTCAACTCAGCTCAGATATTGTATATTACATTTACACTTTATCATTTAGCAGACGCTTTTATCCAAAGCGACTTACAGAGAGTTCAGGGAGCATTATTGTATGTAATATAAACACTAAAACTTAATTTTCACTGAAACTGCATCTTTACATATTTTTGCAGGTAAAAATTTGATTTATAATCCCATATTTTTCTTCATGAACACCATTATCTCTATAACTAAATTTCAATAGCTGTTTATTTCCTGCATGGACATTCCAGCAGCAGAGTTATCATAGTTTTGTTTTTAGTTTTATTGCAGTTTTATTAATATTTAAAATTAGCTTTTTAGATGTTTAATTTTGATTTAAATTTCTTGCCAATTTGTTATATGCTTTTGTCATTTTATTTTTTATTTGTTAAATCTTATATACAAACATAAAACTTTTTTAGTAAACTTAAATGACCTTGTCCAGCAGCTCAATGTGAATTTTTTTTTCTTCAGCCCCTTGTGCGCCAGAGGAGATCACAGCCGTAGTGGACTGTGGATTAAACACTGTGTCGGTATCATGGGACTCTAGCGTGGACGGTGTTCTCTACATTGCAAAAGCATTCTACAACGACCAAGATTACTTCACGTGTAACACAACGGAGACCAGCTGTAACTTCACTGTGACCTGTGGCATGACATATAATGTTACTGTAGAACCATTACAGAATGGTTGCATTGGAGCTAAAGCGCCAATTCAGTACGTCATTGCAGGTGAGTCAAATTGAGCACCTGTTTCATATACAGTATGTTTGTCATGATTCACCTCTGATGTTTGTGCATTCAGCTCCTTGCGTGCCCATCATGCTGGATGTTGAGATGGACTGTCTGTCTGACTCGGCTTGGCTGACATGGGAGGAGTCGGCAGGGGCGGCGCTCTACATCGCAAGGGCAATAGACAATGACGGACAGTTGCTTCAATGTAACTCAACTGAGGGCCAGTGCACAGTTGAGCAGCTGCAATGCAGTAAATTCTACAACTTCAGCGTGATGGCGTCTAACACGCAGTGCGACAGCCCCAACAGCAACACTTTGAGATCCGAGACTGGTGAGTTGGACATATAGTAATGAGCGCTTTTCATAAAAAGAATCACTGAGTACATAATATTCACCTTCTGTCTCTCTGCATTCTTCAGCCCCTTGTCCTCCCCAGAATGTGTTCACATCAGTGGACTGTGACACTGGAAAAGTCAGTGTGATGTGGGATGAGAGTGTTGGAGCTTTGAGCTACACAGCCACGTTAGAACTTGCCGATGGCGAGACCACCTGCTGCACGGCAGAATCCACTTTCTGTGAGGTCACTAACCTTCCCTGTGGCCAGATGTATGTGCTGACGGTCACTGCTGAGGGACGGACGTGCAACAGCTCCCAGAGCACTGAGGTCATCGTACGATCGGGTAACACACCTAAGGCCAATTCTGTGTATGAGATCTGATTTGGGATCCCATTTTATTATGTTTTTTCCTAATACATTTGTTTAGTCACGGCATCCTTATTGTGTTCAGAAACATACAGGAGTAAGGCGCCCTTTTTTCACTTTGATGTATTTTCACCCTCAGTTCCCTGTGTTCCGGAGGCTCTGGTGTCTAACATGAGCTGTACTGATAACATAGCCACCATGAGATGGGCGAGCAATGAGGCGGGTGAGCTCTACACTGTTACGGCCATCAGCGTTGACAACGTGTTCTTTGATGGCTGTTCAGGGTTCGGCCGGTCATGTGATCTCATGATGCTGAAATGTGGTGTGCCATACATCGCTACGGTGACAGCACAGGACAGCATCTGCACCAGCCCACCCAGTGCAGCAGCTGTAATTCGAACAGGTGGGTTACATTTTACAACTTTGTTTGCGTCATTACTGATATATTTGGAAGGCGTGATTCAATTATTCAGCAAATGAGTGCCTAATTAGAAGGCATTAAAGAGAAAAATGGAGAGATATACCATTGAAGATCATTTAACCATGAGGTGACCCACTACGTTTTAAAGAGGAAAGCTTTAGCTAGGCCACTTATTTTTCTGATGGAGGAATTTTTTGTGTGTTTTTTGTTTTTCCCTCTTACTCCAAAAATGAGATTCTTTGTAATTTTATGTGTTCCTTTTAAACTTTTATTTTTTATTTGGACATAATTCATATTCAGGTGTGGCCTATTGTTGTGTTTTTACTAATTATTAAATTATGCAAACACAAAATATAAAAAATGAAGTGCAAATTTTATTAATAATCTTACAAGTCACAAGCAGTAAGAATTACAAATCATGATGTTTGCATGACATAAATGTTGCTTCTATAGTAAGTAATGAGTTTGGTAATATTGGATTTACCTATTGCTCTTACTGACAACCATTGATCTTTTATACTTTAGTGCCCTGTGTTCCCGAGTATGTGACTGCCAGCGTGAGCTGCCAGGAGAAAGCCCTGTCCGTGTTCTGGCAGGAGAGCGCAGGAGCAGACATGTACACGGCTACCCTCATGGACACTAACGAACGTTCCACAACCTGTCAGAGTTTGAATGACACCACCTGCACAGTCAGTGGACTCGCCTGTGGAGTGATCTACCATGTGAGCGTGGTGGCATCGGACGGGTACTGTGACAGCCTGCCCAGTGCTGTCATTGACACACACTCAGGTACAAAGTAAATGGTTTCTATACAAAGATATCCTGTGATCCTGTTGTAACATGTTGAACTGAAAGTTCTGTCTATATTTTAGTTCCCTGTATGCCTCGTAACATCCGGGCACTGGTCGACTGTCAGTCTGGTACAGCTGTGTTGTCATGGCAGCCGGGAGGCGGGGCCCTGCAGTACACGGCCACAGGTTTGAGCCAGTCTGGTCATACACTCAGCTGTGAAAGTAATGAAACCAATTGTGAACTGGAAGACCTGGCCTGTGGAGAGAGCTACAACATCACGGTGTTGGCACAGGGACAGACCTGCAGCAGTTCTTCTGTCATGAGAGGACACCTGATGGCAGGTACGCTCAGACAATAACCAGACGGATTGGATTCTACAGTTTTGCAGTAGATACTGTAGTAAAGAGACACAGAAAACAAGGCGTTATAATACATTGTATTTTCGCAATTTAATTAATTATTGACGCAACAGAAATGTCATAAGTTTGAAAACAGATAGCTCTATTCAAAGTGCTAGGAAGTGCTGTGTATCTTAATTTCCACACTGTATATGGATACCAAACTTGAAGTGACAGACTCCATTTTAGATGAAACTCTGATTCAGGTCACTCTAGCCAACTTTGTAGCAACTACCTAAAGACAGAATTTCCATCCCTCTAGCAATAGCTTATCAACCACTAGGGCCAGTCTTGCAACCACTACGAACAGCCTTGCCAACTACATAGCAACACCCTAACTACTAACCAAAACACTTAGTATTGTGACAGAATATTTTTCATCGCTCACAATACCGGCAGAACACTCTACAATGTTCTTATGTTTTCAGGTCCCTGTGAACCCCAGCATGTGGAAGTAGAGTACAGCCTGTCTATCGGGCAAATGTCTTGGGATAAGACCAAAGGTGCTTCATCGTACACTGTGCAGGCTTCCACTGACCTGGGATCAGTGCTTTCCTGTTCCACCAATGACACCTCCTGCGCCATCTATGACATGTCCTGCAGTCAGACATATGACATCACTGTTACAGCACAGAATAATGTTTGCCAGGATGTTGCTGTGTCTGTAGCAGCTACACTAGAAACAGGTCTGGTAAAGAAAGACATGAAAATAAAAATAAATGAAGAATTTGGTTCCAAAATGAGACAAAATTTTTCATTTTTATTGCGCATTCTAATCAATATAAATCAAACTTCAGCTGGTTTGTTTTCATTTAAGCCATATTACTAAAAAAATACTAACACAATAAAAAAAAGATAACATAATAAAAAACATTTTTTTTTAAAATCATTTTTGAATCAAACTCTTCAAATATTCTGTCATTGTGTACTCACCCTCAAACGTGGAATACGATCTATCAAGTTTCATATTGTCGGTTATGTGTAAATGTTGAGCACACTAAAGCTCAGAAAATATAAAAATCTTTTCAATCCCAGGAATTTTTTATTCATAACACAATTTGAGAGTATAACTGTATATATGTACAGTATATGACAACATAAGAATAGAAGTTTTGAAATAAGACATGACAACAAAAGCAGAACAAGACATCTAGACTGATTGCATGTCACTCTCATTACGTGGTATTCTCTAGATCCGTGCCCACCACAGAACGTGCAGATCCATCTGAATTGTTCAAGTGATGAAGGAGTTGTGTCGTGGGAGGAAAGCATAGGGGCAGTGGCGTATGTGGCGTACCTGGAGGGTCGTAATGGTCACAGCATGTCCTGCTACACAACAGGATCCAGTTGCAGTGTGACAGGGTTGATGTGTGCTACTATTTACCAAACTCAAGTGCATGCCATCGGAAGAACTTACAACAGCACAGACAGCGAAACAGTTCTCCTTACATCAGGTTTGAATATTGATGATATTATATACAGTAGAATTTTAGTGACCTGACTATGAATTGTTGTTTAAAACCTGTATTACCCAGTGAACAGTGTCCATTCAAACTGAGCAGGCTAGTGATAGGTCTCTGTGTGTCCAGCCCCCTGCCCGCCAGACTACAGTTCAGTCGCTGTTGATCTGAGTTGTGAAAATACCACGGCATTGATCACCTGGGACTGGAGCGATGGAGCTACTTCCCATGAGCTCACGGCTACCAGTAGCGATGGCCACTTTACATCCTGCATTTCAGAAGAAAATTACTGCAATATCAGCGATCTAGCATGTGGGCAGACTTATACGGTCAGCCTCACTGCAATCAATGACCAATGTCAGAATACCCATGATGCAAACGTCACTTTCGAAACAAGTGAGTTGACATGTTGATGTGCTAGGCATCATTGGTTCTCAGATAATAAGCTTTAAATGTACCTCAATAATTTTCCCTTTTGCGTGTTAGGTCCTTGTGCTCCACTGCGTGTGGACGTGGACCTTCAGTGCCAGTCTAGCACAGCGGTAATTACCTGGGAACAAAGTGAAGATGTGCTTTACTACCTTGTAAGTGCCACCCTGAGCACAGGAGAAGCAACTACAGTTTGTAACTCTACAAGTGACAGGTGTGAGCTGGCCGGGTTGCAATGTGGAGAGGAGTATGCCTTCATGGTAACTGCCTACAACGAACTTTGCCACAGTGAAGTCAGCAGCCCTGTATACATTAACACAGGTAAACAGTTCAAATCTCCTCAAAAATGGCATCTTAAACCTTAAAGTCATTTTGTTTGTAATACTAAATGAATAACTAAGCTGGCCACGATAGTCTCGTTTGATGGTTTTAAAAGGGATCTGGACACTTGTCCTAGCTGAACTTTAACTTTGTTAGGGCTAAAAAATAATTATTACCCTAATCACTATCTCCTCCAATTCAGTGCAAAAAATGTCTGACATAAGTTAAAAAAAAATTTGCACCCTGGCATGGATAGTGTTATCCTAGATGTTGCCTTACAAATGAAACCCCTACCATGTCTCCACAGAGCCTTGTCAGCCAACCCAACTGAACGTTGTAGGATCATGTGATAACAACACAGTTCTCTTGAACTGGGATGACAGCAGAGGTGCATCCAATTACACTGTGCATATATTAGGCAACCTGGGATACGGAGACTTCTTCCAAACATTTGAATCTATCCTGGAGCTGGAGCTTCTCTGTGGACAGACCTACACCTTTACCACAGTGGGGCAAAATGATCTCTGTGAGAGCATAGAGAGTGCCCCAGTCCAGTTTACGTCAGGTAAGATAGGACATAATCATGAGTTTTTCATTATCAAGAGGTTTACTTGTTTCAGAACTTTTGATGTTTATGCATTGTTTGTTGTTATTTTTTTTCCCCTGCTTTTCTGTAGCCCCGTGTGCACCGTACAATGTTGAGACATTTGCACAATGTGAGGATAACCTTGCTGCTGTCAGCTGGGCTGCCAGCGATGGTGCAGATATTTACACCTCCATTGCCGTAGGAGAGGATGGCCACAGCCATGTGTGTGTGACAAACACTACCAACTGCATTTGGGATGACTTACATTGCAGTGAGATCTACACTGTCCATGTCATCGCATACTCGCAAGACTGCACCAGTGCACCCAGTAACAGCACAAAAATCCACATGGGTAAGTGACGAAGAAAATATAAAAACAAACATATGTTTGTAATTTGTAGATAATAACTTGCGCAGTCTCAGGTTTTATGTTAACTCAACAACGGTGACTAACAATGGCATACTGAGTCACTGTATGCTTGAATAATGGAACTAGTAATGGATAAAATAATGTCTCTGTAGTATACTGACTATCGCCTCTCTTTTACAGCTCCATGCATCCCTCAGAACCTAAAGTCTACTTTCGACTGTCACGTGAAAGTGGCTTCGCTCACCTGGGAAGCAAATGAAACTGCCGAGCTGTACCTGGTGTCTGCCGAGTCCATCTCCGGCCACAAGGTTGAGCTCTCCACTGGTAACACAAGTGCCCAGATCTCTGAGTTCAGCTGTGGTCAGCAGTACTTTGTGACTGTGATCGCTGTTGAACAGTTGTGTAGGAGCCGGGCCAGCAATGTTTTAGTTCTTCAAACAGGTTTGAAGGCACATACAAAACCATATTTTTAATTAGTACTATAACCCTGTCACATTAGTTCAGCTCACAGTACATATTTCTTTGTTTTTTTAGAGCCTTGCATTCCAGTGTCTGTTCTTGGCTTTATGGATTGCATCTCCAACATTGCCACAGTATCTTGGGAACTAACTGATGGTGCCGAATACTATACAGCAACTGTGCAAGGTCCAGATGGGCCATTGGGAACATGCATGTCCTGGTCAGTAAGCTGTGGCATGCCCAAACTGTCCTGTGGCGAAGCATACAATGTTTCAGTGATTGCCTCCAGTCGCCAGTGTAACTCAACTCCCAGTGCACTTACTACTTTTAACACAGGTAACTATCAGTCTCCGCTCAGATAATTTATTGCAAACACTCTCAGCGCAGCTATTTTACTGAAAACAACCTCACCCCAGCTATTATTCAGTCTCTGCACAGGTGTTTTACTGTAATTAGTCTGATCACATATAATTAGTCTCAGCGCAGGAATTTCACTCTTATTAGTCTCAGCACTGGAATTTTACTGTTATCTGTCTCAGCACAGGATTTTACTGCAATTAGGATCGGCACATGTATTTTACTGTAATAAGTGTCAGCCCAAGTGTTTTATTCCAATCAGTCTCAACACAGGTATTTTCGTGTTAACATTCTTACAGCACAGGTATTTCACAGGTTCTTCTTTTACTGTAAACAGTCTCAGCAGAAATATTTTTCTGCAATTAGTCTCAGCAGAGGTATTTTGCTGTAATAAGTCTCGGTGCAGTTTTTTACTGTAAAACAGTCTTTACATCATAGGTATTTAACTGTCATCAGTCTCAGCAGTGGTAGTTTACTCTAATCAGTCTCAGCACCAATATTTTACTGTAAACTGTTTCAGCATTATTGTTTATAACATAAGGGATGGTATGGTTTTGTTTAATTAAGCTTTCCGACTCTCTTTTACAGTGCCCTGTGTTCCTACGGATGTGTCTGTGGTGATGGACTGTGACACTGCTGAAGCACATGTGTCATGGAACGCAAGCAATGGCGCAATGTTCTACATTGCTTATGCTTGGAGCCAAACATTTGATTTCTTATCCTGTACCAGCAATGGTCCAGGTACCAATTGCATTATGAGTAATCTCACCTGTGGAGACAATTACACTGTCCAGGTGGTTGCTGAAGGTCACGAATGCTCCAGTCTGCCCAGTCAGGCGGCACACTTCCGCACAGGTCTGGTTCAATAGCTATATCTTGGGTCACATTTTCCCCCAAAATCTTCTGAATGCTTTTAAACTTATAGAGAAAGCCATTAAAGCCAGTCAGATTTTTTGCATTGTGATTGCCATGGCTATTGTTAAAATTATTTATGCCAATAAAATGTAAAAGATATGTGGCAGTGTGAAACCGGACTAAATATTATAAATAAAAGAGCTTTCCTCCAGTTGAGTGGATGAGCTGTTTGTTGACCGATTAATGAAACAATTGATTTGCGTATTTCTATGTAATTTATTTAATTTGAGGAAATTATGTCGAAATGAAATGCCAGGTTAGGTCGCCATAGGATATGGGGTGAAATATTACCCTTTAATAAAGTTCATCTTTTAGGTTTTAAATGTATTCTACTCGCTCATGTATGTCTATGGATACATAATTTGGAAACGAGAGACTGTATATATACTTACATGGTTTTGTTTTCTATAGTTCCCTGTGGACCTGTAATTACTGTGACACACTTGGATTGCAACACTGACTCTGTACATATGCAGTGGACTCAGATTGAGGGCTCAATATCATACACTGCTGAAGCCAGCACGCCTGGAGGTCAGATATTTACCTGCTCCAGCAACAACACTCACTGTGAACTGGCAGGACTGACTTGTGGACAGACATACAGTGTTAGAATGATGTCATATGATGGAGTATGTCACAGCACAGAAGGAACCACCCTGGATGTGGCATCTGGTAAGAAACCAAAAATTATTGAAAATATAATCTATAGATAATAATCGTATTTTTCTAGGAAATATATCCTTCACAGGAAATAGTGGCATGACTTAGTGACTGTTGTTATTGACAGGATACTGATCTTTGTTACATATTTTGACTGATGTTCATGTGTAACACAAAATGACTTAAATCATCTCATTTAAAAAACGTTTTTAATTTTTTTTTAAAGAATTTAGATTTATTACATCTCTAACTGTCTTTCCTCTCTCTCATTTGGTATGAACAGTACCCTGTCCACCTCAGGACGTGGAGTCAACTTTACTCTGTTCTTCAAACTCTGCTCATGTGCAGTGGCACATCAGCGGAGGGGCGGAGTCATATGAGGTGCAAGCCATTAGCACAGACGGCCATTTGACAGGATGTGACAGCACAAATACTTCTTGTGTTATCTCTAACATAATTTGTGGCTCCATATATGACATCAGTGTGGTTGCCATTGACCATAATTGCAACGTTTCAAGGAGTACAATCACAACACTGCATTCAGGTACGTGACCTCTAAATGAACACATTGGGTCTTCGGAATAATTCAGTAATAAATGGATTCATACATCAAGTGTCAATTTCCGTTTTGTCCCCAGCCCCATGTGTTCCTAACCAGCCTGAGGCCAACCTAAACTGCGGATCAGGAGTGGTTGATGTGTCCTGGCAGCCTAGCGGAGGAGCTGTGCTATACACTGCTGTTGCCCAGGGCAACGGAGGCTTTGAATCAACCTGCAGTAGCAACAGCACTATATGCGAGTTCCCTGACCTACTGTGTGGACTCACCTACAGCATCAGTGTGACAGCATCAAATCACGTGTGTACCAGCGCACAGAGTCATAGTGTACTGTTGGACACAGGTAAGATTCCTTGATGCACAATTCACATGTTTACTTCAATCCCCAAGGTAACAAAATAACAATCTCTAATTTTATGATCAGTTCCCTGTGAGCCACAAGGAATAGTAGGCGAAATGGAATGTGGAAGTAACATGGGAGTTGTGTCCTGGGAACACGAAGCTGCAATTGTGTCCTACCTTCTGCATGCATCCAGTCCATATGGGGATGAAATAAACTGGGGCGGTGCTAACAACAGCTGGAGATTACCCAACATGCACTGCGGTCAAGCATACAATGTCACTATCACTGCCCAGGACAGCCGATGTGACAGCCAAAGTGCCTTTTTAGAACTGCATTCAGGTACACATGTAGGACCAACGTGCTGCACGGTGTGCTTTAGTATTCAAAATATGGTAAAGCTTACTATTTACACCTGATCTTTTTCCTCCTCTACCTCAGTTCCATGCTCACCCACCAATGTACAGGCCTCTCTCATTTGCCAATCTAACTCTGCCGCTGTGACATGGCAAAGGGCCAGCGGAGCGCTGTTGTACCAGGCTGAGGGCATCACTGTGGATGGGAACCATACTGTGTATTGCAATGCCAGCGAGACCCACTGTGAGCTGAAGCATCTGCTCTGTGGAAGGACGTATAACGTGTCCTTGCTGTCCATGGACCACATGTGCCGCAGTGAAGAGAGCGTATTCACACAAGTCCATACTGGTGAGTGGCACAAATCAGACGTTTACATCTGAATGGTGAAGCACGTCATTTAAAATATATTTTTTAACCTATAACCATATCAGTTTAATGCACAAAAATTACTTAGTTAACAAAAACATGGTCATATAAGGGTTAAGCCAAGTGCGAACAAGAGTTTTTCTGGAATTTTTCAATAATATATTCTGTCTCTTTGTAGCGCCTTGTCCTCCTCAGGCTGTAGATGTACAGATGGACTGCTCTTCTGGTTTCATGACTGTCACTTGGGCAGCCAATCCATATGCAGAATCGTTCCATGTGAGGGCGACCAGTGGTGGGGATTCCCTATCATGTGACTCTTCTGCCACCAACTGTTCCATCAGTGGTTTGCCATGTGGACGCTCATATTCTGTCACTGTAACAGCTGGTAGAGATGGCTGTGAGAGCCAGCCCAGCACAGCTGTCAGTGTGTCCTCAGGTAACTCTTACGACAACACAGTACTTACTCGATATGTAATATCTAAATTTAAGGGAAGTCCACATGACAACTATGAATTATACATATACAGAGGAATGACTTACAGAGCGTTGGGTTACACTTTATTCACAGTGTAATTACACATTTAAGAGAAATGAACTACATGTACTTACTGTACTATAGGGTTAGGGTAAGGGTAAGTTACATGTTATCATGCATAATTTATAGTAAATACATGTAACGTGTAACAAGGGCACCGTACAAAAAATTAGGCCGAGTGTTGTCTCCAGCTGATGACCAATAAAACATGTGTAAACTGCATATTTCACAGGCTTGAAATAATTAAAACATTATCATCCTTTGTGTACATGTTAATATAGATTGTGGTTATAGTTACATGTACAGTTACTGTACTATCCTTGAAATAAATGGGTTTTTATAGTCATCATGCTAATGTGTCTGCAGCGCCTTGTGTTCCTGAGGGAGAGACAGGAAACCTGGACTGTGTTACAAACTCTGCCTGGGTGTCGTGGTTACAAGCAGAAGGGGCGGAGTCTTACTTCGTGCTGGCAGTGGAAAGGGATGGAGCCAACTCTAGCTGCTCGACTACAGCCCAGCACTGCAACATTCCTGACTTGATGTGTGGTGCCACGTACACCTTCCATGTGACTGCTGTGAATTCATTCTGCCACAGCGGGCCTAGTAACACCTTCCAGATTCAGACAGGTGCAAACCCAAAATCTGTGTGTCTTGTCATTGAAACTATTAAGAGAACACCTCAGCCAGACCCGGCTACTGCTAAGAAGCTTCCAGAACACCCAAGCAACCACCTAGAACTCTTTAATAACCATCTAGAATATACTTAGCTACTCAGAAGAACATTATTATAGAAATCATGCCGAGCACATGGTCAAATGACAGTACACCCACAACCAAAACACTTTAGTAACTATCTAGTATCCACACACAGCATATTGGTCAGGGAGTGTGTTTTTAAACTACACAGGGTTTACTTCAGAAATTTAACTTACGCTTTCTGTTCATCCTGCAGCTCCGTGTGCTCTCACCTCCATCACTGCACACACAGACTGTTACAGCAGCCAAATAACAGTCAACTGGCAGCTGAACGAAGGTTCCTTGTATGTGGCCACAGCAGAAGGTCATGACCAAAGCATCCTGGTGTGCAACAGCACAGGCACTTCCTGTGACCTCACTGGAGTGAAGTGTGGAATGCAGTATACCATTTTAGTCTCCGCCTCCTCCGACAAATGCAGCAGTATGCGGAGCCCTCCTCAGAAGATTGACACAGGTACACTATTTCAAAACTATATTAAAACTGGCCAAACTATATTTTAAGGTCCAATTAACGCTGTTAGCAAATCATTAACTATGAGTTAATAAACTCCCAAATTGTTGCTTATTAATAGTAAGTAAGGTAGTTGTTAGGTTTGGATAGGATTATGGATAGAATGAATGTGATCATGCAGAATGTGTGCTACATGAATATGTACAGTCAATATGCTAATAATATTCACTCTAATACTAGAGATAATGAGTGTGGGAATTGGTCCCTATAGTTAAACATGTTAACAAATTATATATAAAAATATAAGTCTGTCACACAGAAGTTTTACACATGGTAACATGACAAACAATACATCGAATCATGTAGGAATGCAGATAGTGACTGCCTATATAGGTGTACATGTTTAATCTAGATTTTTTTATTTCCTTAGGGTTAGGTTAAGTACGACGGCGTTTTAGTGCCACGTTAAAAAAAATATATATATATTTTGAGAATAAAGTCGAAATGTTACGAGAATAAACTCATAGTAATACGAGAATAAACTCGTAATATTTTGAGAAAAATAACAGAATTGCGAGAAACAATGGCTGTGGGGGATTTGGTTAAAGTAGGCCTACTTCGGCGGGGGTCCCAACGCGTTGTGGCATATGGATTCATATGATAAACCGAAGCAAACATTGAAATAGAATACAAACATTGAAATATTAAAACAATGCTTGATTACCTAATGTACCAAAATCTGGTTGCATCAAACTTATAAAAGCCACAATCCTTAAAGATTTATAAAAATGTACAAATGTGAACTAAAGCGGTTTTAAAAATGACTGCTGGTGTTTGCAAGGCCTTCCGAACTAACTCACTGGTTCAGATGACATGCTTAAACATAACTTAAACTCTTAAAATACAACATTCACATAAACAAAATACGTTTTACGAGTTAATTCTCGAAACATTTTGACTTTATTCTCGTAACATTTCGATTTTATTCTCGTAACATTTCGACTTTAATCTCGTAACATTTCGACTTTAATCTCGTAACATTTCGACTTTATTCTCGTAACATTTCGACTTTATTCTCGAAATCTTATTATTATTATTTTTTACGTGGCACTTAAACGCCGTCGTAGTTAAGGGATTAGGGATTAGATCCAAAATTAAAAATGCAGGTCATCTGTAAACTGATTTCTGCGTTGTTGTGTGATGGAATTGAGAGCTTGGGTGGATTTTATGAAATCATAGCCATTGAAAATGACATCTGGCCATCCTCTTGCATGCATACTCATACTCTCTCAATTTACACGCAGCCCCCTGTGTTCCTCAAAATGTGTCACTGGAGCCATTGTGTGATTCAAGTGGGATGAAGGCATCATGGTCCAACTCTGTGGTGGCCAAGTCATACTCTCTTGTGGCCGTAGGCAGAGACGGGGATGTTCGAACGTGCACGAGCACCACCAACAACTGCACCTTGTCCCACCTGCACTGTGGTCAGCTTTACAACGTTAGCATAACTGCTTCGGCCGGAAACTGCGTCAGCCTGGCCAGCCAGCAGGTCACCTTCCACACGGGTGAGACTATGAGACCCAAACATTGCCTGATTAATAAAATAACTGTTTATTAGGAGAACAAACAAAAGTTCCTGGTGTAAACGAGCCATGGAGTTGTTTAGCAAAAGGCTTTCCTGTGGCTCAGTGGTAAGAGCATGGTACTAGTTATGCCAAGGTCATGGGTTCAATCCCAGGGGATTGCACGTAGTCCGAAACAAATGTATAATACAATGCAATGTAAGTCGCTTTGGATAAAAGCATCTACTAACTTCATAAATGTAAATGTTAACTGGTATCCCATTATTAATTATTTTTAATATTTACTGAATTTCCCTTCCAGTGCCCTGTGAACCTCAGGACTTTAGTGTGGCCGTGCACTGTGATACCAGAACAGCCACACTCTCATGGGCCGATAACCATGAATCTCTGAAGTACTTTGCATTGGCCCGAACAGACGATGGGTATACGCTTCACTGTGAGACCACTGGTACTTCCTGTACCATCCAGGGTTTGACTTGTGGGACAGTGTATAACTTTAGTGCACAGGCCACAGCTGCGAACTGTAACGGCTCGCTCAGTGTGCCAGTACAGCGTGGCGCAGGTACACAACATTACATTTGAGAATCCTTTTTAATTAACTACTTCCTGTGGTATAAATGTGGTGAACAAAGTTTGGGCTGTTTTGCTGTACATCAACAAAAAGGCCATTTTAAAAGAGCCTTCAACAATGCTTCATTACCCTCTGTTGATTCTCCTGTAGTCCCATGTCCTCCTGCCAACGTGAGGGTGAGGACCCATCTGATGGGCGACGCAACTCTACTCATGACCTCCTGGAGTCCTGTGAGCTGTCCTGATGTCAGCTACCTGGTGAAGGTGACTGGGCATATCAAGAACAACCCTCAGATGCTCATGGAAGTGTCATCCTATTGGACAGACCGCAAATTTTTTGAGTTTCCCGTGCCTTGTAGCACCTCTTACTATGTGGAGGTCCGTGCGCAAAATTCAGCTGGGACCAGCAGACCATCTCAGGCCATTAATGGTACCACAGGTAACAAGAAGCATTACTGGAAACAACATTCACTGGAGCCACTAGCTGTGCGTGTTACTTAAACTAGGTTAATGCATAACTCTATATATAAACTAAATATTTAAAGAATCCTCTTCAATAAAATCCAAGATAGACTGAACAAAATAAATCCTCTTTAGACATTAGTTTTCATTTACAAAATTTTAATGAGAGAACATTGTTGAATAAATTACTTTTTCACACAAACTCCTTCTAATGTGAATAAATGTCATAATGTCATTTATTGTGCTTTTTTCTATATTTGTTCATTGATACTTATTCATTTAAACTACAGTTCTTGAATGTAATTTACACATTTTATTCGCATAAAATAACTGTAATGTTATTAAGTAGTATTGTATTTAATGGAAACTTATTTTGCAGAAGATGTTTGAGTTTTGAATAAATCAAAATTCATGTTCAGCTCAGCACAATGTATGCTGACTAAATTTAAGGATTTTTTTATCTGTCATGATACCCAAGTGTTTTTTGTTGGAAAAGGGCATGGCATTGTTTTGATTTTGCAATGCCATGCTCTCTCTCCGTTGACGCGTCCTTTAGCCTCGCCCCTTGTTCTCTGTCAGCTTCCACAAACCACAGCCTTTGAGAGAGAGAGTCGCAACAACAGAAGTTGAAAAATGTTGCATGTCATATTATTCATGTAGCCTTCAGATAGTTCCAGGAAGTAATGTTTTCTCTTTAATTGCTTTATTTCTTTCATTTTTTATTAATTTAATGACTAAAGTCTTTAAATTATTAAAAAGTTTACCTCAATCGGTCTGTTTAGCCGCAGCTCCATGCATTAATAGTAACTTAACAGGAGCCATCGTGAGCCTCCATGAACCACCATTGCTGTGAAAAAACTGTTCCAATGCAGTCAACGGAGTTGACACAACTCTCTCTCTCACTGGCTCTTGTACAAACTAGCCAGGACAGGTAGTTACAGAGCCCCTAGCATTGACTTTACATTACAAGAAGAAAATAGCTGGCATAACCCTACCCAGGATGGAAGTTTTAATAAACAGTAAAATATACAGTATCCAATAGCTGACACACTTTGCTCATATTTCAACAATTAATATAAAAAGCCACATTCTGATATTTTTTTAATCTGTCCCTGTTTCTCTTTTTCAGATCCCTGTCCTCAAATGGATGTCCCTTTCTCAGGTGATAATCTCTCAGCCACAGTGGCGTGGACGTCCTCACCTTTAGCAATTGCTTTGTAAAATCTGGGTTAATAGAATAAAACTTTATTTAAATCTTTTTCAGGCCCAACCCAAAATCGACGAAAAAGAGATTTAAGAGGAGCCAAGATCTTTGCAGGACTGATCCTTGGTAAGACATGTTACACACAGTCATATAATTATGAGCTGTTAAAATTGTATTTGAATGCATTTTTGCATATTAACTTATTCAATACTACATGTAAAAATGAAATCATGAAAGTTTTTTAAATGATCGTAAGGAGATGATCAGAAACATCAAATGTTGTCTACTTCAATAAGTGCAAGCTTGGGCCACTAGGGCCAGTTTAGAATATCAGAAACAGAGCTCTACTAGTTTTTGCTACAGGAATGCAAATAATTTTTTTATTTATTTCTTTTTAATTTGCAATGAAATATAATTCAGACATGTTCTTGAAGGGTTACAGAAGATCTACACGGAGAGACAAAAATGTATTTTAACAAAGCAACATTGTCAATGTGGTTGATTAAATGCCGTTGCCTCTACAGATGAGCTGTCTGTCCCTGAAGTGAGGGTAACACTTGGCGAGGAGCTGTCCCTGCAGGTTGAGTGGTCTCCCGTGAGGGAGGCCATGTCCTATACAATTATTTGGAGTGAGGATACCCCACCTCAAGCTACGAAAGAGGTTCTGTACATCTATGATCAGACTTCTGCAGTTCTACGTGACCTTAAACCTGACACACGCTACTGTGTCATCCTGTCTGCCAAAAACTCCAACAACCAAATCGTCAATTCCAAGCCTGTGTGTGTCACCACCCGGGTCTCTGGATAAAGTCATGTCCTCCAGCATAAACTGTATAGGAATGTAGATACAAAGCCAACAGTTACGGGTTCTGAAATAGTGTCTTCCTCTCATTTATTTTGTCATCATTGCTGGGATTGGGATACTAGAGGCAACTGAGCAGAATCAGCTCATTTGACAAAATTGAAATTTGTTGAAAAAGATAATAAAACATGTTTGTGATCATCTGAACTGATTATGTTTGCTTAAATGATACTTCATAATTAACCCAATCATAACTGAACTACTTATTAAGATTTTTATAATGGAATATCTTCTATGTAATCATTTCTATTGATTGAAATGAGTATTATATGAAATTGTTAAAGAAAATACTTTGAGTTTGTAGCAGATGTGATTTCTTGTCTGTGGTAACATGATAGTTTACACGATGTAACTTTTTTAAATAAAGTCTTATATTTATCATAAAAAATAAATGAATTTTCTGTAATCAGGTAATGATTGTTTCAATTGTCTTAATCAATAATGTTGGAAGTTAGAAGAAATAAATTGGTAAATTATCAAGCATTATTTTAGATCTATATTTCATGTCGGATGTACTATACAACAACACAAATAGCTCTTTGAGAAATTTGCAATTATAGTTTTATGCCTAAAGCCATATGAAAGAATAAAAGTCTGTGAATGAAAACTATAATATGTGATTCAAATGAAGACCCAATCAATGCATATAAGTGCATTGATTGGGTCTTCATTTGAATCACATATTATAGTTTTCTGTCTTGGACTTTACTTTTTCCTAGTAAGGATTTTCTTCACGATTAAATCAATGACCTTAGAAACAATCTTGCATGCGTTGATAAGAGTTCAAATCTAGCACACTTCATTTAAATGATTTATTTATTTAGTGACTCATTTAGTTTTTCAAAGTAACTTGTGTTCAATACTTTGGACGGTTTTTGTTATTTGAAATTGTGAAAAAGGAAATATTTATGACAGGTGATAGTAATAATATTTAAAAATCATGCAGCGTAAAATACTGAGCTATTGCGAAAATTAAAAAAAAGTTATTTATTTTTGTTAAAAATTAGCTAAATAAACTGCAACATTTTTTAAATTAATAGCATAAACAAGTTTACATACTAAAAAGGCATTGAATAAACAATATTAACAATTCTCAAACGCAGACATATTAGGAATTATTATATGCAACCATGAGTTTTTATATTAACTTTATAATCATGAATATCAAGAAAGGAAAAGATAAAATCTTAATCTTAATAAAAAATAAAGAAATTAAAAAGAAATAAATTGAAATAAAAATTTGTAAAAACATGTATAGAAGGTAAGTTCTTACAAGGAGTAGCAAGGAGTTAAAGAGCACTTAGCTCACTGAAAAAACTGGCACTTTAGTAGCATTTGAAAGGGCATCAAGAGAGGCAGCAAACATATTAAGGTCATTAGAACAGTGAGGAAAGGATGGATGGGTTTTCAGAAATCTGCATTTATGAATGAAGTATTTAGCAACTTCAAGAAGGTTGTTAACCAATTAATGTTGGGAACAATCTTTCTTAAGCATACCAAACTTAATTTGTTAGTATTCAATGGGATTTACACATGTATTATACATGACATTTTACTGCACAATTGTCCAAAACAACTTTGAGTAATCACAGTCTCAATATCAATTTCACAGAATAGTATTTGATAAATTCTTTAGATGGGTATGTATAATGTATTAATTTAAAGTGAAGTTCTTTCACTTTGGGGAGTCTTGGAAATAAACTGCGACATCATTGCGCCGGCTTTTGCGGGATGACGTCATCCGCGTGCGTCTCGTCTGGACTGCTTTTTTGGATAGGACAAACGGTGATGATTGTGTACACATTCACCCAGCAGTGTTTTGATGGGTCCCATTTCATACTAATTCCGGAAAAGTGTAAAAGAAATCTTGCAAATAGAGCTTGTGAGTGACTCGAGGAGTTAGTTGACGCAGTCTGTGGGTAAGTGAGCACTTTGTTTATGTGTACTACAGACAGAAAGTTGAGCTTGCTAACAGGCTAACCACAGAAGAAAATAAAAACAAAGTTTAACAACGACCAGAACATCACCATCCCGTTCCTAAAGTAAAATACGTTTTATTTTTAACCACACGACATATCATTTCAGTTCTTTGGGCCTGGGTTAAATTACTGTTAAGCAAGTTCTTTTGCAAAGGTCTTATTGACAAATATATATAGACCAAATGCTCCAAATAACGTATGAAATCTGCATTTCTTGACAAATTACCCATTATTATACGGCAGTAACAATTGTTAAACCATGATATGTATGTTAAAACCGTGGTAATACAAATAGTAAATACTCCACCAAAAGTCCATGGATACTACTACACATACAATACATAATGTAATAAAACCCTAAGGGTCTTTTACTATGTGATTTAATGTGATACCTTTGCTCAAGAACTTGTAGAGCAGCAGTACGCAGTAAGTAAGTGGGGCAGTTTTTATATATTGAAATAAAAGCTGGAGGGAATCTGTCAGCAGTCCAGTAATTTAACTCACAATAATTGTTTTACCATGCGATACTCACGTTACACTGCACATTCACTGAAGAACATCAGAACCTGATGTCATTTTGTAAATGACAAAAAAATTACGTCTGGCCATCAGTGTTGCTTTCAAATTATTTGGGATTTTTCATGATTTATCATGTTATCTGCAGTTAAGATCTGCTGTCCTGGTCATGTAATCATTTGAAAAGAGTAATGATGCAGTATAACACAATGACACAAAACTACATATAACACAAATGACATCAAAGCCATAAAACAAATCATATCAAGGTTTTGTGTTCCAAACTATTGCAATTAGATATTCCAATTATTATTGTGGTCAGTGTCTGGTCACGATGGTCAAGTTTAACAACTATCTGGTCAGTAATAATGTTGAATAATTGATCCCATTTTATCTTAAAGGGATAGTTCGCCCAAAAATGAAAATTCTGTCATCATTTACTCATACCCTCTGTTTTTTCCAAACTTGTAAAAATGTAAAATGTCTGTTCAGCTAAACACAAAAGAATGTATTTTGAAGCATGTCAGCAACCAGACAGATCTCATCCTCCATTGACTCCCTTAGGATTTATTTTCCCTACTATGGCAGTAAATGGGGTATGATATCTGTTTGGTTTCATGACATTCTTCCATGTATTTGTTTATTTTATAATAATATCTTCCGTTGTGTTCAGCAGAACAGCGTTCTCATTCAAAACCTGAGAAGGGGATGATTTCTAAACGATTGCTATCAATTTGTTGTCCTATGTACAAGTGCACATGCAGGTTTGTCTCTGTCTGTGCTTTGTGCCACAGCATTAAGTTATCTTGACTACCTGTGAAGTAATTAATAGATCAGAGGTTGCGCTACTGCTTTGCCTTGTATCCAATATATGTGCATGAGATTCTAAAATATTTTTTTCTTTGTAGTTTTGCAGTGGTTAAGACTTCAGGCCTTCTGCGTCAGCCTTGCTGCTGTTGTCTGAAATAATGGAGGAGCCCCATGTTCACTGTGCTTCCTGTATAAACAGGCGATGCATGATTAAGACTGTACCTGGCACTTCCTGTGACCTCATCAACTGCCCACTTGTATGCGGTGCAGTTTTCCACAGCTGCAAGGTTGACGAACACAAGCTGCTGTGCACACTTGAGAGGGTACCATGTCTTAACTACAGCATAGGATGCCCTTTTACTCTGGCCCGTGGCCAGATGGCAGTGCACCTTGAAGTGTGCCCTGCAGGTGTGGTGTGTTGCACTATGGAGTGGAATAGGTGGCCAGTAAATGACGAGGATTATCGTTCATACGAGCGTCTGAGTCAGGATGCGGATGAGGTGGAGCAGCTTGACATGGCGCTCGCCCTTCAGGACCAGCGCACCATGTTAGCCTCACTCAAACTCGTCTCTTTGTCGCCCACTACTGGTCGAGAGAAAAAGACTCAGGCCGCAGGGAAGAGTGAAAACCCTGCTGCGGTTGTTCCGGCTCCATGCGGGCAAATAGATACCGTTGAGATGGATTCAACAGCAGGCTGCTCAAAAAACAAGATTACAAATGGGATTAATGGTCTACGTGATGAACATTACGGTGAGCTCTACCAAACCACAGTAGAGACGACTAAAACCCTTTCTGCGGCTCTCAACGTCCTGATCCACCTTAATTCCTCAGACACCGGCTGCACGACCAATAACGAGCCGGGTTCGCTTTCGGATCGCAATGGAGAACTGATTGAAAAGATAAAGGAAGAGAACAAATGTAAATGTGATAAAATAGCCAATGGGGTCAGTGGCTTAAAGGAGATTCTACAGCCTTCACAGCACCAAACTCTGATGGAGCTTGGCAGGAGCTTGGCCTCTGCACTTGGTGCACTAGGAGATGCTGTTAAATCAACTCACACGGTTAGTGTTAATGACAATGGAAAGCTCAAGCAATCAAAAACTGTGGAGTCTACAGATGTTGATATGAAAGACTTAACATGTGAGGTCCAAGAGGAGCTTGGGGCTGTGGGGGGGTTTTATGGTGAAGAAACAACCTCTGATTTAATTGTTGACCAGGACGCAGGTGAGCATTTGCAAGACATGTTACAGGATGTCAATAAGCAAGGTTTCTATAATGGCTCTCTTATAGACCGTAAAGATGATACAGTCCATCACTTAATGGAATCCACCTCAGAAGACAATCAATGTCCAGAGTCCCGAGGTTCTTGGGAATTATTAGGTCCTTTACTTCCCTATAGACCAGAACTAAGACATGGCCAACACCCTTTCTTAATCCAGGAGACCTCTGGGTCACAAGACATATTGATGCAGCAGCCTGTACATGCTCAGACTTTTACTGTCCAGAGAGACAGTGCACTGCCTGTGATATCATTAGACTTTGAAGACAAGGCTTTTGAGAGGAAACTCCAAAACCTTCAGGTGCTCAGAAATTATATGCCACTTGCACTTAATGGACGGAAGGGGTCATTTACTGACAGCTTCCTCCACAGACATCAAAGATGCAAAATGGTGGATAAAGCTGTGGACACATCCGATTTAGATCAGGATCCTCAAGATGACCCAATGGGCCTTGGCGATATCGACTTTACCTCTGCGGCTCTGCTTTTCTGCCTGGAGGAGTCGCCACGAGCTCGGAGAATATCAGACACGGTCTATGCTTTCGGTGGGACTCGCATTGACTTTGGCACCCAAACCTTTAGTTTCCCCGCTGCCATCTTGGCAACAAGCACGATGGTTGGAGAAGTTGCATCAGCCTCTGCTTGCGACCGAGCTGCGCCCCGCCTTTCGCAACCAAGTCCATTTTGCACGCTACGGCTTGATTTAACGCTGGAGCAGCTTGTGCCGCGACCAAGCTGGGCTCCACGTGAGGGCTCCATGTTTACCTTCGAGTGTGGTCAGCTTTTCCGTCGAGAGGAGTTCCTTTCTCACTTCCGTAACGTTCATGGAGACATCCACTCTGGGCTTAATGGCTGGATGGAGCACCGCTGTCCATTAGCATATTATGGCTGTACTTACTCCCAACGTAGATTCTGCCCGTCGAGTCAAGGTTCAAAAGTTGTTCATGACCGCCACCTAAGGTCGTTTGGGGTGCAGCCTCCATCGCAGACTGTCAGAGAACCCAAGTGTGATCACCTGAGCGGGTTGCCGTTTGAGGTTCTTCAACATGTGGCACGGTTTCTGGATGGCTTTAGCCTGTGTCAGCTATCAATGGTGTCACGTACAATGAGAGATGTGTGTGCCAGTTTGCTGCAAACACGTGGAATAGTTGTGGTACAGTGGGAGAAGCAGCAGTATTCAGACGGAAGACGTTCCTGGCAGATCAAAGATAAGGTACATTTGTCAATCATATTTCTCATTGGCCATACTTTTTTTTCAAATTCTGTGAAATAAAACAGTATGTGCAGGTACTGTAAAGACAAACCAAACCAACATCAGTTTTGCTTGAACACACTTCAAACGCTAGAGTCAACGGCCAACTAGTATGTATGTTTGGCTCCTGCGTGAGAAGAAATAACTGTCACAAACCAGCAGGTGGCAGGCATCTTTGTTTGTCATTTAAAAAGAGAACCTCCTGTATCTAGAACTTTCAAAATAAACCATAAACAAAGCTGCACTTGCCTTTCTCACACCTTCATTATTGCATACTATTCCAATTTGTGTAGTTTAGTTTAATATAAAGAGTATAATATGTGAATGTTAAATTTCTTTTTTTATAAAAGATAAATTACAAATATACAAGGAAATAGTGAAATATGTATGTATGCACAGATTTGTTTATATATAACTCATCATACATATTTAGTACAAAATATAAGCTAAACCGCCAATCATAGTGACACTGTTAAAACATGGTTGAATGTTGGCCAACCGTCGGCTTGGTTTGTCCTTTCCCACATTGTTAGTGTCAATTCATTTCACCAGTAACTTGTGTTTTTCCACAGGTTTGGCGTTTTAGCACAGCCTTTAGTCCAGTTAACAGGTGGGAGTTTGCGGACATCTCGAGCATGGCAGACCACCTGAAACAATGTCCATACAATGAAGTTCTCCGACAAGTCGAAGCGGTTCCACTTCCCTGCATGTGCACAACCAGGGAGTTAACGCGAGACGGGAGATCACTTCGATCTGTTCTCAAGCCAGTGTCATAACACAACGGGAACGTTCAAGACGTAACTAAACACTACATTATCTAACCTCTTTAATCTACCATATACTATCACTTTGTAAATAAAATGGAAACAAAATATTTTTTTGTTTTGATTGTAAAATTATTTTTTTATTAATATATCAAATATCAGTTTGATTTGAAGGTGTGTGATCTTACATTTAATCCACTAAAAATGTTCTGCTACACTGACACACATGCACATACTTTAATATCCAGAAAGAGGACCGGTTTTCAGGGACAGTAGACATCAGCGAAAAAAGGCTTAATTTGGTGCGATTAAATGCGTGACTTCATCTTTCTAATAGCACTTGATTTATTTGTCTTGACCCACGGCAAGATAATCATCTAATGACTGCTGATTCCTGACAGTACAAACCCACACTATTATATTTGCATGGTTTGGTGAAGATACCCTGATTGTTTAAAAAAGACATCTTGGTCTATCTAAGAGCTCTGGATCAGTTACGCTGTAGTTTGTGGTGATTGACACTGAAGACAGGTTCTGTTCAGCCTGATTCAGAAAAAGCTGTCATGCCTAGAATCCAGTGGGACTTGAATGCTTTCATTTTTTGCTCCCTGCTCTTGGATTTCGACCTCGAGAGATGTATGTTGTCCTGTTCTGTCACACATTGTTTTTCTTATTAACAACTCTTTACAACATATTTTACATAGAAACATAATCTGGCTTGTCAGCTCTAATTCTTAAAGCATCCAGAAATGACAGGAATGGACTTCAGCAAAATAATTCATATTTGGAACAAATTAAAACAATGGCTTTCGTGAACAAAAGAATGGTCCATTGAAAAGGGTCAATGACAAAATACATCTTCAAAAAGTCTTGTGGAAAAATGAAGACAGAAATTTAGTCAAAACATGAAACATTATAGCATAGACGTGTTTAACAATCTCGTTTTTATTTCCGTCACTTTGGACACTGTATTGAAGTATATACACGTTTGGTTTACTTATTACTGTAACAGTCAATAGCAGCATGCCAGGTTAGCATGCCAACCATATCGCAACATTTACAGTCAAATATTTGCACTTAACTGAAATTTTGCCTTTGTCTGCGCTCTGGCCCACCGTGTCTTAATTTCTCCTTAGTAAAGATACACTCCGCTATTGTGCTTCCCATGGAGAGTAAGAGGATCAGAGGAAGCTTGGGTAACATTACAACTGAGGAGCACTAGAAAACGCTCTGTACCTCATGCATAAGATGTGTGTCATATCACTTGTAATGATAAGGAGGTGTGTAGAGAACATTTGTATTTGTAAAGGAGCAATCTGCAACTAAATGAAACAAATAAGCGGAATCACCACAGAATAGTGTTCGCGTGCGGGGGCTTATAGAAAGCTTGTGTTTATGTATTCGAGAGCTGTTTTAGGCTTCTGTACTTGTAATTCACCCAAGATTGTGTGTTTATGTCTGTGTAATCAAAATGATTATTTTTTTGTAATGCAGCCCACAAATTGTGTTACTTAATCCATGATAATGTCTTGAATTTTAATAATCTGTTCTAGACAAAAAGAAATGACCAGAACTGTTGGTTAGAGATGCATGTGGTTTTGATTTTGATGAATTAAAAACATATTTTATTATCTTTTGCGTTTTCACTGATTTGTTTTTTATAAATCTTACAACCTTTAAGAAAGAATGGTAAATGATTATCTCACGAGAAAAATGCTGATTAATGTGTCACTCAGGTCTTCCTAACTTTATCAGTGCCATAGACTGCACCCTCATTCATATCAAAGCCCCAATGAAGTGAGTTTGTGTATAAAAGGGGCAAACTGTTATGTACAGATGGACATTTAATAAAATACATATTTCTGGGTGATTATGTTGGAGGTTTATGTAAAAATTGTATTACATGCAGTTATTCACTCATCTGGGTGTAAAAAAAATATATTCACTGGTTATAATTGGACTCTGCATTGATACAGGGATGTCTGCATGCAGTATTAATAACAGTGTGATTCCAGCATTATGGATGTGACATTTGCAGTCAAAACTTGAAATATTAGCAATATTGTACCATCTGCATATATTTTACTAAAGCCCTGTTGAAATCAGGAGACTAAACACCTGACAGGCTGTAAACTATTTTCTACTTAAGAGGAGGGCAATAATTATGAGACAACATTGTATTTCTTTCAGTCAAAATGCACAAAACATAAGCAATATAATACCCAACAATCAGAGAAGGAATGGCTTTTCATAGCTAAAAAGATTGTGTGGAAAATCTAACGTTATGTTGCAATTCTGAAAGCCGCACAGCTGACACTTGCGTTTCATATACCACTTGAAACTGACAAAAGTGTTAATATCTCTTACAACTGCACAAAAATATATAATTTATCAGTAATGAAAGTGAACGTAGCCTACAAAGAACACAACACATAAAATACAAAGAGCCCTCTCTTGTCCCATCTCAGCCACTGTATTTGTCGCTGTGTATGTGAAAAACAGAAGTATTTTTAGCACAGTTATTTGTAATGTCAGGGGTTGCAGAGTAAATCAATAACAGTTACAGCACTTGCTTATTGTGAAGCGCAGGACATGCTTGTGTTTAGGTTTGGTGTCATCCTGACACCGTCGTGTTCAGATACCGAAGTGTTTGTGTTGGGCTCACGCCCGGAGATGGGACACTGGGATCCGAACCGAGCCATAAAGATGAAGTCGAGCCGCACGGTTCTGTCCACATGTGAGCCGTGTCTTTGGACCGGTGACGTACATCTCTCAAAGCCGTACGCAGATAAACTGTGGTTTAAATTTATAAAGCGGGTCGATGGGCGCTACATTTGGGAAGGTATGTGAAGATGTAATATATGCAGATATTGAGTAAATATCAGTTTAATGAAATATTAATATAAGTGTAAACGTAACTTCTAAGCAAAATATGTCGTAAGTTGTAATAAATTATTACGATCACATGGTGGCGGTGATGTATCATAAACTCAAGCTCCGCTGACTGATCCAATGTGACGTCAAAGTTTTGCGAGAGGGATTCGAACGCAAAGCTTACAAAAAGCCCAGAAAGAAACTGAAAACTTTCTAAAAAATGTATTGTTAGCAGTATCTTATTTTATTTTAGTACAGTGTTTTAAAGCAACGACTATTCAAATCCCAGTTTTTCAGTTATCATCACGTATAATACATTCGAGGTCCCACATGCATTTAATAGTTTTATCCCTTATAACCAGCCAGGGCTCATCAAGTTTATCAAAAGTTTGGAGTGAGAAAACTGTGAGGGGAGGAGCCACTCGAGGTTACAGCTGCCCCTGGGCCCCACCTAATTCTCTAGATGTTCAGTCTTATTGTTTATGATTGACCAGCACAAACAGAAATTATAACAATTGATAAATCTGATAAAAGATATTATAATTTTCATAAATATTAATGTAAAAATGGCCATAACAAGCCAACTGAACTGCAGTGCTCAATGTACATCCGTACAGCAGGATTGATGAACTTGCCCTTAGCATGTATGTCAAGCTGTGTGTGTAAACATTACTGAAATGGGTTTATTTTATTGCATCAATAAAAAATTTGCACAAAATGTAATGTAACTTTGAAAGCATAACATTTTGACTTTATATTAAATTTAAATAACAAAAGACAAAAAAAAGTTTAAGGCTGATGCTGGTCACATCACATGTCATAAATATAAAAACAGGCACTGCATTATTTAAACAAAAAAACCCTGTCATTATTTCTCTTGATACTGTAAATATGATTTAAAATGTCAAGGTAACCCTAAACCCTCAAATTCTAATTATTTTTGGCATGTCATAAAGCTTGTTCGACTTGATGCTGTGCCGCAAGATCTGACAGGCGGATGACATCAAAGTAGCGCAAGAGCGATTAGAAAATAGAGTGTGTGGACGTATCGTAACTTTACCACGTGAACACCAAGTGCGCACACCAGAGTGCGGCCTCCTGTGTGGCAAAGCATTCCTATAAGTCGTGAAGCCGTATGGATCACCGTCTTTATTTCTCCTATTCTCCTCAGCCAAAATGCTGTTGTTTTGCCACCCAGGGTAGCGTATCCCAGGGCGTGTCCCATCATTTTCACGTGGGAAAGTGACGTCGATGCATACCCTCTATACATAAAAAGTTCTCATTCGAATCGCTCTCGCGGTACTTTGATGTCATTTTGCAGTGCCACATAAAGTCGAACAAGTCTATATTCTTATAGACTAGCCTACATCAGGGGTTACCAAACTCGATCCTGGAGATCTACTATCCTGCAGAATTCAGCTGCCTTCAACCCTAACCAAGCAAAACTAACAAAAATCAGAGCAGTCATGTTTCAAGAATCACATATTGATCTTTTATTAAATAAAAACAACAGGAAGCACTGTTGTGTTTTGTCATATTATTCATTTAACTTTGTTTAAACCTAAAGCTACATTAAAAGGAACATTATGAACTAGGATTTCATGTATCTGACTGACTATACTCTGCTGTTCCATTTCTAATACCTGTCAAGTTTGAACTTGCCAAGTCCGATCTAAGGACACATTTCCGTTCTTTGCGTTCTTGGAATTGAGAAGCAGTCTAGATCTCCAGGACAGAGTTTGGGCATCCCTGGATTACGCAGATAAACTGTTTATGGGTGATTATGTTGCAGTTTTCGCATAAGTAAATCTACACATCGTTTCTGTTAGCAGCACGAAAAGAATTTAGGCTATTCAAACAGGCAATAAACAGAAAACGAGCGAAAAAGATCACTGACAGTAACTGTCTTTAGTTATAATCTAAACATAGCTGACTGCATGAAAGTCATTTTCTCATGAATGAGTTAGATTGAACGTACAGTTTCTGCACTCTGTTGTTTTTTGCAACAAAACTGCTTACTCTTCTAAACTTGTGATTGGTCATTTCGTTCATGCGGTGTCTGTGATTTGTTGTCATTCTCGACTCCATGAGTAAAACACAGAAAAATCACAGTGAATCGGACATGAATGACAAGTTCTTCACATTTAATTTGCCTCTTCTATGAACTGTATAAAGTGGGACATGTCCTTCCCTTACTTCTCAGAGTGAATATGCAAGGGCTGCGTCTGAAAGCTTAGGCTGCTCACTTGTTGCCTTGCTGTCTCATGAGGCAATGTCTTCGGAGTGTTCTTGTGGACAAGGCCTAAAAGCACAATAAAACACCAAATAGACATATAAACAACATTGAAAACTTGATTTTCAACACAGGGGACTTTAAAAAACGAAGGGACATCGATTTGAACTGTCCTGAACACATAATGGCAGCTTGTAGAATTTGCAATTTCATAGTGCATGAGTCAATCAGCACATACTTCAAATTATAATTGAAAATGAAGGATTCAGGCATTTTTCGTCATCATTCCCCGTCAGTTTGTTTATGACCTGCTTTGTCAGGCAACCTGAAAACGTCTTCCCTACCTGAGTAGCAGTTTTCTCATTCCATCATGTTTATCATTTGAATGAATATGACTGTGCGCAACAAATCGAAGATCTGCTCTAGTGCTCACGCCTTCTGTTGGCGTAGGTTTGATTGAGCCATTGTTTGCTGGCATACACATTCA
The DNA here is from genome assembly GCA_008369825.1 of Triplophysa tibetana. Classification (NCBI taxonomy): domain Eukaryota; kingdom Metazoa; phylum Chordata; class Actinopteri; order Cypriniformes; family Nemacheilidae; genus Triplophysa; species Triplophysa tibetana. The sequence goes on from CM017912.1 coordinate 7,706,800, forward strand.
GATTGTCTCATTTAAAAACAGCAGAGATTTTTTTATTGTAGCAAGATGCATTTAGTAGATTGAAATGATTCTTGTTGAGGGAGCACCACAGCATTTGAATTGTTTTTGAGGGCGCCTCTGGTATGTAAGCATGAATTTAAGGACCTCAAGGTGAGGCAGACATACTCTGTTCATCATAATGGGCTAACTGAGAGCATTCACACAGGGGAAGACCTCTGTTAGCACTTGTTGGTCTCTTCAGATGGACATGGAAATATATGATATACTGTTGTGGTAATAATTTTGATTGAAAAACCAATACGGCTGGAGTGTTTAAATGGCAGTTAAAGTATTCATTACTTCGTATATGCGTTTGTTTATTATGTTATAGAAATATTTCAACCTTAGATAAAAAACCCAAAGTAAATTTATGTTTCAGAATGTTAGAAAGGCTTTTAATCGAAATAGGGAGAGTTCTTTTCAATCTATGTAAAATGTAAGCTTATTTATTCAGTCTTCTTCCATAAATCTTGAAGTGATAGTTCACCCAAAAATGATAATTCTGTCATAATTTACTCACCCTCTTGTCATTTCAAATCTTTATGGATTTCTTCCACAGAACACAAAAGATATTTAGAAAAAAGTTGGTAACCGAACAGCACTGGACCCCATTCACTTCAATTGTATGGACATAAAACCAATGGAAGTAAATGGGTCCAGTTACCAAAATGTTTTCAAAATATCCTCTTTTGTGTTCTGCCGAAGAAAGAAAGTCATACAGGTTTTACATTTTTGGGTGAACTATCACTTTAAAGTTCATTCAACTAAAATGTTGTGCATCAAGATGTATTCGGCCCCTTTTTCAAACAGACTTCATTTGTCATTTGGACTTTTTTATCTTGTGACCCTGTCTGTCAAAACCAGGCTACAGTTCCCTTCATGTCGGTTTCTCGACGTTGTGTCGAGAAAGACAGATGGGGTTCGCCCTTGGGAACCAATCAACTCTGACTACTATAGAAAAGGCCAATGAAATTTGTCGAATGAAATTTGCATGCCGGGCTCCGCCCCCGGATATCCGGTATAAGAGGAAGCCGGATATCTCGCAGTGCGGAAGCCGCACTGCGGGCAGATTGTCTTTCAGAAGTTGCGGTCACTGGTGGCTGTCTTCCTACGGGAACCAGCCACCATTTCGTCTGCACATGGGCTGTGACATCTGTGGCTACGGCCCTTATGACCACCCACGTTAGCAGCGTTAGTGATATGGGGAACTCTGCGAACGTAAACCCGCCAGCCAAGTGCTCACGGCCGATCGCACCCCGATTCGCTCTTCTGAACTTTCCCCAACCGGCGGTGGCATACCTTCCGGATTCTCACGCACACACTCGGAAACGATGTGTGACGTAGATGAGATGTCGCTCGCAGGATCGGAGGGAGACTGGCATCCGATGAATCTGACGAATCCGAGCTCCACCCCCAGCGGTCGAGTTCAGGAGGAAGCAGAAGTGATGTCATCCGTGCTAACCCGGGGATACGTGGTTCCTGAGGTCAGGGCGTGGTGCAAACTGCGCCCACCCCGGGTGCCATGTTTTTCCCGGAGGTGCATGAGGAGCTGTGCAAAACTTGGAACGCTCCACTCACGGACCGTTCCGGTGAAACCAGCTCCGGCTCCCTTACTTCCCTCGATGGTGGGGCACCCAAGGACTACGTCGAGATCCCCCGGGTGGAACGTCCGCCCGCGGTGCATCTGTGCCGCGGACTGCTACCACCTGGGGGGAATCGGCCACGCCTACCGCCCAAAGCGCGTAAGACTTCGGCATCACTGGTGTCGAAAGCTTGCGATGCAGCGGGCCAGGCTGCCTCCTCTCTCTACGCCATGGCCATCCTCCAGGTCCGCCAGGCCAAGGCGTTGAGAGGGCTCCACGAGGGTAAGGCCCTACAAGGGTATAATGCAGGATCTCCATGCCGCCGCTGTCTCTCTCAATGAGAAAGACCCACTGAGGTGCTCAATCAGGATTGGGTTTTCCTTCCTAGAGACTGGAGACTAACATCTCCCCTCCACACTGAATGTGTGTGTAGTCGCTATTGCCACTCATCACGACTCAGTCGGTGGAAAGTTTCTAGGGCAACACGACCTGGTCACCAGGTTCCTAGGGGACGCGAGAGGGCGGAATCCGCCTCATCTCCGCTCCATACCCTCTTGGGACCTGTCAAAAAACAAGCCTCAGGGCCCCCCAAGAGCCCCTCAGAGGTTACGATCTTCCTGACAGAGTAAGACGGCCCTCCTGACGGCGCTCACTTCCTTCAAGAGGGTAGGGGACCACCGAGCATCCTCCGTGTCCACAGATTGCCTTAAATTCGGCACTGGAAACTCTCACGTTATCTTGAGACCCAGGCACGGATACGTGCCCAAGAAGTTCCCACTACTCCCTCCGGGGCCAAGTGGTGAACTTGCAGGCGCTCCCCATAGGGGAGGAAGACCCAACCCGATCAGTGTTGTGTCCAGTACGTGCTGGACCGCACGCAGAGCTCTGAAGCTCTGACCAACTCCGTGTCTGTTGGAGGACAGCAGAAGGGGAAGGCTGTCTCCAAACAGAGGCTGGCGCACTGGGTCATGGACGCCGTTAGGACGGCATTCCGATCTCAGAATCTCCCATGCCCATTGGTAGTGAGGGCTCACTCCACATGGAGTTTAGCCACCTCCTGGGCACTGGCAGAAGCGCCTCTCTAGCACAGTGGTTCCCAAAGTGGGGGTCGCGACCCCCCGGGGGGTCGCGGAGTGGGGTGCGGGGGGGCGCGAGATGATTTATAGAAACATAATTATTTTTTTTATATGTTAAAAAATGTTCTAATGATGCGAGTATAAATTTTGGATAATTAAAATATCCTGGAAATAAAACTTTGTTTGCTCCGATTAATTATGACAGTGTGACGGCGTCAATCACAATTTACAGCACAACAACATGCGCTAGCTATCTAGATGCACATTTGGTGTTTTGCTAAACAGCGATCGGTCTAATTTGAGATCTAAACTTGAAAAAAAATGAAACGGTGGTTATTATCATCAAAAGAAAACGAGAAGGGAGCAGAGATGCCTGCTGATGAGAGAGCGGGATCAGCAGAAAATACAGAGCCGCCAGGACTACCCTCTACCTCTGGAATGGCAGCCCGCCAAACCCGTGCCCCGCAAACGGACCATCCCTCCTCGAAAGCCAGAAAATATAGAAAGGAATACATAAACTATGGTTTCACGTGCATTGTTATAATTCAGGTACAACACCCTCAATGCGCGGTGTGCTCCGAAGTCCTCGCACATGAGAGTCTGAAGCCCGTGAAAATGCACACCTGAACACCAAACTGCACTTTGGCTCAACGTATTTATGCGAAAAACATTCACCGCGCTGACTTACATTAAGAATAAACCCAGGTCACGGCGTAACGTGGAAGATGATCTGCGGGTGGCGATCTCCATAAATTGAACCTAGAGTGGACCTGCTTTGCTCCGCGCACAGCGCCCGTCCATCACATTAGGAGTTTTTTCTGAATACAAAGTTATTGTTGTATGCGTGTTACAGGCAGCTTGTTCGTATTCTGTCTGTACGCATTTCACAGTTATGGGATGTATTTGTTTTTGTCCATAATTTGTTAATAAAATCGCCTGGCTTAGAGATTGTGTTCCTTTTTGTTTGAGCTCTGTCATTATGTAACCAAATCGCAAATCCTCACAAGAGAAAACACAGAGAGGAGAAAGGAGGGGGGGGTCGAGGGTCGTCAGCAGTCTAATATTGGGGGTCGTGGTCTGAAAAGTTTGGGAACCCCTGCTCTAGCAGACATCTGTAGAGCTGCGGGTTGGGCTACGCCGAAACACCTTAGGAAGGGTTAACAACCTTCGCGTAAACCCGGTGTCAACCCCTGTCCTGCGTGGCGACATGTAGGACTGGCATCCGGGTGGGGCGTATGCCTGCCAAAGCACCTTTCCACCCTCTAACAGGTTGGGTCAGTGTGCTATCTACCTTTCTTCTTACCCAAACACATGGCTAAGAAACTGGTACCTCACCAACCTCCCTTCTTACCCAGACACTGGTTAAGAACAGGCATTCCATCCATCACCAAACAAGCACCCCCTGGGGGCTGGCTGGGAAGAGCAGCCTTCCGCCTTAGTCCGGGATACCATGTGAGCTATCACAGATAGCTCTAACCGGACCTTGTGCTACCGGACGTCTGTAACAGCCCCTCCGTGGGCTGTTCTGTCTGATGTATCCTCATGGGAATGGTTCCCACTCTTGGTAACCCATGAGCTTCCCCAGGTGGACCTCCACCTCGCGGTTAACTAGTCAGTCCGCACGTTCCATGCGTTCTCCTCCAAGGATGAGACCATACCTATATCCACCATATTCCTCCCCACGGGTAGGAGGTGGCCTCTGCAGCGCATCCCTGATTATGGAAGTGGCGCTTACCCGGTGTAAACCCGAGCCAGACGGCCTCTCGCCAGTAGAGAGCTAAGGCCCCGTCCGTGAAAGGTTACCGGTCAGGGCTGTAACCATCTTTCTCCAAGAAAGCTCTGGAACCCCCCCGACCACCACACTGGAAGGTTACAGTTTCGCGAAAGCATCGAGCTGACACGCCCAGGCTTGTTACCGTCGCTTCGCTAGAGATTGTGACGCGATACAGTGTTGTGGCGTTTTCTATAGGCAACCCCATCTGTCGTTCTCGACACAACATCGAGAGACCGACAGAAAGGGAACGTCTTGGTTACGTATCAAACCTCAGTTCCCTGATGGAGGGAACGAGACGTTGTGTCCCTTATGCAACAAACACGTATCTTATTCTGCTGGAGTCGTGAGAGGCTCTCAGGCTCTTCAGAACAAGATGTTAATGAATGCCGCACGCCGGCTTCCTTTTATACCCGATATCCGGGGGCGGAGCCCGGCATGCAAATTTCATTCGCCAAATTTCAGTGGCCTTTTCTATAGTAGTCAGAGTTGATTGGTTCTCAAGGGCGAACCCCATCTGTCGTTCTCGACACAACGTCTCGTTCCCTCCATCAGGGAACTGAGGTTACATATGTAACCAAGAAGTTTCATAACGTAATTCTGAGATTAGGAGCATCAACATTTAATTTCAACAATTAATTCACTATGATTTCAGTCTTTGACTTCGACTCTCCAAAATGAAAGATTCCTATCCCTAGAATTTATTTAAAAACCACAGTGTTCTCTGTAAATGTGTGTTATATGTGTTGAGATTGTAATGCTGACTATAAAAATTGGAGAGATTTTGTTTATGCTGTTAGACGACGTGTTTTCTGTGTGGGCTGCAGCTCTCAGCATCACAGAACTAGAGATTACGACAGCAGCAGGGTGGGATGATAAATGTCAGACAAACAGCAGACCCCCCAGAGTCTCTCGAGATGAATGTGAATTTGGTATGAAAACTGTATATGTTCAGGCAACCATATGTCTAACACACACACTTTAGAAGATCTCGGGTAAATTCCATGTTTGTATCTGCGCTGGCCACTTAAGTAATCACCGGGGCTTATTTCTATACCATTTACAAAGACATGCACCAAGCCTTTGACTTGAAAATCAAAATGATGTACAATTACAGTGCTGCAGGGAATATTTTAGTCCCAGCCACAGCTTTTAAATCTGAACTCTTTTATGTCAGGTGACCCCATTCTAAAAAACTCTGTCATTAATTTGACTTTCCCCTTTAAAAAAAATGCCTTACAGAATTATAGTGCCTAATTTTATGAAACAGGAACGATTCTGTGGCTTAAAAGAATCATGAATTAAAACATTTTTGTTATATGAGAGGGTATCGTATGCAAGCAAACATCCTGTAAGTGTCAGAACTGAAAATGCCCGTCTTCCTGAAATTACAACAGTTACTGACACCAGGCCCAGTGAACGGCTGTTCCTGGAATGCACCTAAATATCGCAAAATATTGAGAAGTCAGTGCCTGGTTGTGGAAGAACACAGTTGCTTCCTTCGGATTCTGACATTAGTAATGCGTGGTTGAAGTTTAATTTTGCATCCGACAGGAATCCGCACGGGATAAGTATTAGCTGGGGACCTCTAGTCATTTGTTATAATTGCAGAGGTTGTCTGCTTTCTTAATCCTGTGAGAATCGGCAATGTCTGTTATTTGTAAAATAAAAAATTCTCCCACAAATAACATACCATATTTTAACACTGAGGTACTTTGATAGTATCAGTCCCGTGAGAATCGGCATCTCTGTGATTTGTTGGCTCATATATACATTTTTAAGGTTCTATCCACCATTTGTGAATAATTTGCGATGTTTTAAAGTGTTTTGGTATTATTCGGGTGCTAGGTCATATCCATAAATTACCACGAGTCTCCTGTTTGTTTATTAGATAATAGCCCATTACTTATTATTATTACTTGGATGTTTTTGAATGTAAAACCCACATGAATGTGATAAGTAGACCTCATACAACAGTTAAAGAATAAACAAGGCCACTTTATGACATCTTTAAAACATTTCAAGGGGTCCTGAAACATCATACGATATGCCATAGTTTTTCAAAATAAATATTGTTTTCTATGAGTGTACACACACGCCGTCATCCGGCACCTTGCGACTGCTCTGGATGATGTCTGAGTCCTGCAGCGACGTGTTATTTGACTGAAATCATCTTAAATATACAAACTAGCTATACCATTAGCTGCAATATGCATTTATCTGTTTGGGAATGATGGAAAAACGTCTTGGTTACGTCTGTAACCTCAGTTCCCTGATGGAGGGAACGAGACGTTGTGTCGAGAACGACAGATGGGGTTCGTTCCTGAGAACCAATCAACTCTGACTGCTATAGAAAAGGCCAATGAAATTTGGCGAATGAAATTTGCATGCCGGACTCCGCCCCCGGATATCCGGTATAAAAGGAAGCCGGCGTGCAGCATTCATTTACCTCTTGTTCTGAAGAGCCTGAGAGCCTCTCAAACTGCAACAGAAACGATACAGGTTTGTGGCATAAGGGACACAACGTCTCGTTCCCTCCATCAGGGAACTGAGGTTACAGACGTAACCAAGACGTTCCCTTTCTGTCGGTCTCTCGACGTTGTGTCGAGAACGACAGATGGGGTTATTATGGAAAACGCCACAAACGCTGTATCGCGTCACAATCTCAGCGAAGCGACGGTAACAAGCCTGGGCGTGTCAGCTCGAAGCTTCGCGAAACTTGTAACCTTCCAGTGTGGTGGTCGGGGGGTTCCAGAGCTTTCGAGAAAGATGGATACAGCCCTGACCGGTAACTTTCACGAACGGGGCCTTAGCTCTCTACAGGCGAGAGGCCGTCCGGATCGGTTTACACCGGGAAAGCGCACTCTTAAGCAGAGAAGCGCTGCAGAGGCCACCTCCTACCCGTGGGGAGGAAATTGGTGGAGAAAGTATGGTCTCGTCCTAGGAGGAGAACGCATGGAACGTGCGGACTGGGTAGTTAACCGCGAGGTGGAGGTCCACCTGGGGAAGCTCATGGGTTACCGAGTGTGGGAACCAGTGTCATGAGGGTATAGCAGACGGAACAGCCCACGGAGGGGGTGTTACTGCGTCTGAAGCACAGGTCCGGTTAGAACTAAGTGGTAGGTCAAGAATGTCCCGGCCTAAGGGGGAAGGCTGCTCTGCTCAGCCAACCCCGAGGAAGTGCTTAGTGATGGATGGAATGCCTGTTCTTAACCAAGGAGTGGGTAAGAAGGGAGGCTGGTGAGGTACCAATTCTCTTAGCCAAGGTTGGGTAAGAGGAAAAGGGTAGATAGCACACTGACCCAACCTCATGGAGGGTGGGATGGTGCTTTCGCAGGCATACGCCCCCCCGGATGCCAGTCCTACATGTCGCCACGCAGGACGTGGGCTGACACCGGGTTTACGCGAAGATTGTAAAACCTTGCGAAGGTGGTGGGCGTAGCCCAACCCGCAGCTCTACAGATGTCTGCCAGAGACGCGCCTCTGGCCAGTGCCCATGAGGTGGCTAGACCCCGAGTGGAGTGAGCCGTGACCGACAATGGACATGGCACATTCTGCGATCGGTATGCCGTCGTAACGGCATCCACGATCCAGTGCGCTAATCTCTGTTTGGAGACAGCCTTCCCCTTCTGCTGACCTCCGAAACAGACAAAGAGCTGATCAGAACTGCGGAAGTTCTGTGTGCGGTCCAAGTAGAGGCGCAGTGCGCGTACTGGACACAACACGGACCGGGTTGGGTCTTCCTCCCCGGTGGGGAGCGCCTGCAAGTTCACCACTTGGTCCCGAAAGGGAGTAGTGGGAACTTTGGGCACGTATCCGGGCCTGGGTCTCAGGCGAACGTGAGAGTTACCAGGGCCGAAATCAAGGCAGTCCGGGGACACAGAGAATGCATGGAGATCCCCTATCCTCTTGAAGGATGCGAGCGCCACAAGAAGAACCGTCTTACTCGATAGGTGAGGAAGATCGGAAGCTTCAAGGGGCTCAAAGGGGGGCTCGGCTAGGCCCCTTAGGACCACGTTCAGGTCCCAAGAGGGTATGGAGCGGAGACGAGGCGGATTGCGTCGTCTCGCGCCCCTTAGGAACCTAGTGACCAGGTCGTGCTGCCCTAGAGACCTTCCGTCCACTGAGTCGTGATGAGAGGCAATAGCGGCTACATACACTTTCAGTGTGGAAGGGGAGATGTTGGTCTCCAACCTCTGTTGTAGAAAGGACAGCACGATCCCGACCGAGCATCTCTGTGGGTCTTCTCCGAGGGAGAGACACCAGGATGAGAAGAGGCGCCATTTGTAGGCGTAAAGCCGCCTAGTGGATGGTGCCCTAGCCTGTAGGATGGTTTCAGCCACAGCGGGGTGTAACCTACTCAGGATGTCCTCGTCCCGTCCAGAGACCAGACATGGAGGTTCCAGAGGTCTGGCCTGGGATGCCAAAACGTGCCCATCCCCTGAGAGAGCAGGTCCTCTGTCAGGGGAATGGGCCAGGGGGGAGTCGTTGTCAAGAGCATGAGCTCCGAGAACCAAGTGCGGTTGGGCCAGTATGGCGCAACCAGTAACACCTGTTGCTCCTCTTCCCTGACCTTGCACAGGGTCTGTGCAAGGAGGCTCACTGGGGGGCATCCGTGCCGAGGGGGGCCTCGGTCAGGGCGTACCAAAGCGGACAATGGGTGGTGTCGCGGGAGGCAAAGAGGTCGATCTGTGCCTGTCCGAACCGCACCCAGATCAGCTGAACTGCACGAGGGTGGAGTCGCCACTCTCCGCAGGGTGTGTACTGGCGAGAGAGCGCGTCGGCTGTCTCGTTCAATACGCCTGGGATATGTGTGGCCCGCAGGGAGCGGATCACCTGCTGACTCCAGAGGAGGAGGCGTCGGGCAAGTTGTGATAGTTGCCGTGAGCGCACGCCACCCTGGCGATTGATGTACGCTACGGCAGAGGTACTGTCCAGGCGAACCAGTACGTGCTGACCTTGCACCAGAGGCCGGAGCCTTCTGAGTGCAAGCAGCACAGCCCACAACTCTAGGCAATTGATGTGCCAGCGCAGCCGGGGGCCCGTCCAGCGCCCCGCTACTGCGTGCCCGTTGCACACTGCACCCCACCCCGTCAGCGAGGCGTCTGTCGTCACCACGACGTGCCTCGTAGCTAGGCCGAGGGGGACTCCCGCTCGGAGAAATGGTCATGGAAGACCATGGGGCTAGGGTGCGTCGGCAAACAGGAGTTACCACCATGCGCCTGCTGCCGGTGTGCCACGCCGTCCTCGGAACTCGACTGTGTAGCCAGTGTTGAAGCGGTCTCATGTGCATCAGTCCGAGGGGTGTTACTGCCGCGGAAGATGCCATGTGGCCCAGGAGCCTCTGAAATAGTTTCAGGGGGACCGCCGATTGCTTGAAGTGTTCCAGGCAATCCAACACCGACTGGGCGCGAGCTGCGGACAGCTGAGCCACCATGGTGACAGAGTCGAGTTCCATACCGAGAAAGAGGATGCTCTGCACAGGGGAGAGTTTGCTCTTTTCCCGGTTGACCTGAAAACCCAGTCGATCTAGGTGCCGGAGCACCATGTCCCTCTGGGTACACAACAGATCTCGCGAGTGAGCCAAGATAAGCCAGTCGTCGAGATAGTTGAGTATTCGCACACCTCTCTCCCGGAGAGGAGAGAGGGCGGCCTCCACGATCTTCGTGAAGACTCGTGGAGACAGGGACAGACCGAAGGGGAGGACTCTGTACTGATATGCCCGACCCTCGAAAGCAAACCGTAGGAACGGTCGGTGTCGAGGAAGAATCGAGACATGAAAGTAAGCGTCCTTCAGGTCGATTGCCACGAACCAATCCTGACACCTGATAGATGCCAGGATGCGCTTCTGGGTTAGCATCTTGAAAGGCAGCTTGTGGAGGTGCCTGTTCAGGGTACGTAAGTCCAGAATGGGGCGCAACCCTCCGTCCTTCTTTGGAACGATGAAGACGGGGCTGTAAAACCCGCTGAACATCTCGGCTGGGGGGACGGACTCGATCGCCTGTTTCGCCAGGAGGGTGGAGACCTCTACCCGAAGCACGGAGGCGTCTCTGCCTCGGAGAGAGGGGGAGATGATGCCCCGAAACCTGGGAGGGGCCCTGGCGAACTGGATCGAGTAGCCGAGACGGACCGTCCGCATCAGCCACCGAGACAGTGTGGGCAACTTCTGCCAAGCTCCCAGGGACTGTGACAGGGGGACCAAGGGGACGGCCTGCTTCACCATACCCACGGAGGGTGGTTCGACGGCGGGTGGAACCAACCGGATGTCGCCGGGGCTTCCCCGGAGGGATGGTTGGCTCCACGTTTTTGCCTGCCTGGCGGGACAACGGCACGCACTGTCGGGTCGAGAGTGGTGACGGCTGTCGAATGAGTGCGGCCTCACACCTCGCCAGGGTGTGAGGTCGGTTCGCCGCGCACAGTACGGGGGAGTGTGCGAACGGCTGGGTAGAACGTCCGGGGGAAACAACTCTCTTTGTGAGCAAGTGGGCGCCAGGCCCTGATAAGGGCCCGGCTTTGGGAACGAGGCAGGCGGCGTCCCATACCGACCGGTCAGAGGTGGAACTGTGACGGTCGGGCCAGATGTTGTCTCTCCCGGAGTCGTCTCGTCAGGGCCGCTTCCTGGAGGGTTGCCGACGAGGAGGGGGCCTAGGCTTCGGGGTCCTCTTCCGGGGTGCAGCCTGGGGGTGAACTCTAGCCGGAATCGGAGTCGAAGAGGCCCTGGGCTGTTGGGGAGCAGACGGTGCGCGGGAAGTCGAAGGCCGGGGGGCCGTCGATTCACGGCGCGGAAGAATATGGCTTATCGCCTCCGTCTGCACCTTCACCGCCGAGAACTGCTGCGCGAAGTTCTCGACGGTGTCACCAAACAGCCCACCCTGCGAGATGGGTGCGTCGAGAAAGCGTACTTTGTCGGCGTCACTCATACCCGCAAGGTTGAGCCAGAGGTGTCTCTCCTGGACCACCAGAGTGGACATCGTCCGACCCAGGGCCCGCGCCGTCACCTTAGTCGCCCTTAGAGCGAGGTCAGTGGCGGCGCGGAGTTCCTGCATGACACCCGGGTCGGCCCTACCCTCGTGGAGTTCTCTCAACGCCTTAGCCTGATGGACCTGCAGGATGGCCATGGCGTGGAGAGATGAGGCAGCCTGGCCCGCAGCACTGTAAGCCTTCGCCACGAGGGAAGCAGAAGTCTTACAGGCCTTGGACGGGAGACGAGGTCGGGTCCTCCAGGTGGCAGCCGTCTGCGGGCATAGGTGCACCGCGATGGCACGTTCCACCTGGGGGACTTCGACATAGCCCCTGGCTGCCCCACCATCGAGGGCGGTGAGGGAGGCGGAGCTGGACTGCGTGGAGCGAGCCGTGAGGGGGGCGCTCCAGGTCCGACACAGCTCCTCATGCACCTCCGGGAAAAATGGAACCGGGGGTGGGCGCGGTTTGGAACCGCTTTCCGACCCCAGGAACCAAGTGTCCAACCGCGAGCGTTGGGGGAGGGGCAATGACGTACACTGCAGCCCAATGCTCGCGGCAGCCCGGGCTAGCATGGCCGACATCTCGACTTCTTCCTGAGCTCTACCCCCCGGGGGGGGAAGCTCGGATTCATCATCGGATACCGGCATCTCTCCCCCCGATGCTGCGATCGACATCTCATCGGCTCTGCGGTCCGTTTCCGAACGCGCAGAGGAGGATCCGGACGGTGTGCCACCGCCGGATGGAGAACGACCAAAAGAGCGTGTTGGGGTGCGACCGGCCCGTGAGCGCTTGGCTGGCGGGTGTACGGTCACAGAAGTCCCCAAATCACTGACGCCGCTAACCGGACCGGAGATCTGGGCCGTAGCCATAGATGTCACAGCCCGGGTAGCAGACGAAATGTTGGCTGGTCCCCGTAGGAAGACAGCCAACCGTGACCGCAACTTTTGAATGACAATCTGCCCGCAGTGCGGGCAAGATGTGTCAACGAACGCTGCTTCGGCGTGCTGGACGCCCAGACACCTAACACAGCGCTCGTGTTCGTCCCCCTCCTCGATGAGGGTACCGCACCCAAGAGAACAGCGGGACATGCCACGCTGTAGAGTGAGTCCTGAAAAGGACTGTTGTAGAAAATATCTCTGACACCTACTGGAACCGCCGAGACACCCAGGGGAGAATCGCTGCAGGAGGGATGATCCGCTGGGACAGTCGTAGATCCGGCAGTTGAAGCAGAAGCAGAGTGAAGATACTTCTTGTAGCTTTGTCTCATGAGTCGAAAGGCTCTGAAGAACAAAAGGTAAATGAATGCTGCACGCCGGCTTCCTTTTATACCGGATATCCGGGGGCGGAGTCCGGCATGCAAATTTCATTCGCCAAATTTCATTGGCCTTTTCTATAGCAGTCAGAGTTGATTGGTTCTCAGGAACGAACCCCCTCTGTCGTTCTCGACACAACGTCGAGAGACCGACAGAAAGGGAACTGTGCATTAATACAGAAAAATGTCGATTTGACCACATTAATTTGTTGTCCTGGACGGCTCGGGGCTTCTGTGTCCGGTGTGCAAACACCTTAATTCAGATTTCAAGTATGAATAAGATGGTAGAACATATCTTACATGAAAAATAAAATTAGTAAGAGATTCAGCAAAACAATGCATGGACCAGTCTTTGATGGTTTATAAAAGATTAAGATTGATGAGATTGAAATTGTGGAATATTGAATTTTTCAGGTACATATTCTTTTACACAATCACAATATGTTTTTTGTTTATTTAAAAATGCAGTTTTTTTAAATATAATAAGAATGCTTTTATTTTAATTATTGATATATAATATTATTGTAGTTATTGTAGAACATAATCAAATCTAAATCACTGTCAACACGCTGCAAGTTATGTTGCTGCCATGTGACAAAAAATTAGGAAGCTACAGATAAATATCTTATAAATGTCACATAATATGACCTTATGCCATGGTTATTTTTGTAAATTTGTTACAACACTTGTTTTAATTGTTAAAAATAGCTTTAAAATACAGAGAGAACTAACATACATTTTATTTTTAAATCATTTTTCTTTTTTACCATCTCGGACATTAATGTACATTTTGATTCTAATTACAAGTGCTGTTTCTGTGTCTGTCACTAGGCAACGGTCCAAGTCATGACAGACTGTGTGTCTATGATGACAGTGACGTGGTGAACGGGGTGTACTGCCACCCGATTGGTCACTGGATTGAGGAGACTGGCCACACCGATGAGATGATACACACCACCAACTTCTACTTCAGTGTGGCGGGACAGCAGGCCATCCACTTTTCTCAGTATGTGTGAATGATTCTTTGCTATCACACTTTTAAAGGGCAAGTTGTGCAACTGAAACACACAATCACTGCATCTCTGCTCAATTATAGTTGGTTGAGTTTTCTTGGTGATCTGTTGTGAACACTGTTCCTTTAAGATTAAACAACAACCCACATGGTCTTTGTGACATCAAAGACTGAAATTTGTTTCAACGGCATGTCAAGTTATTCAATTTTTTATTGAACGATTATAAAGCAAGCAGTTTTTTCTCCTTAGTTATAACAAGCACTGATGAGTCATGCAGCACAATACGAACAAGAACGCTTATTAAAAATTTCAGAAAGCACCATATGGAGATGAATATCACAGATGGAATAACACACTAGAGAACAGAACCTCACGCAGCAGTCATCTCAGAGCAGGTGTGCGATATCTTGTGCTCTGTAGAGCCGCGAGTCACTGACGCAATAAGAGCTCAACACAACAGCTTCAGTCATGTACACATATGTACATACAGTATAGACATATTTCTTTTATAAAGTGACTGCTTTAAAACATAGATTTCTATAGAAATCAAGATTAACCTAAATGTGCAGTGTAAAACAAATCTTTAAAAAAATTTAAATGTCTGTCAGCTGGAGCTACAGAAATATACCGTTTATTTCCTGTGAAATAAAATTCCCAAAAATCGCACTTCTGTAAAATTACAGGGGTTTCCTTAAAGTGTAGATTTGTGGGTCACTTATCAAACACAAGCAAACTTGCCATTTGAATTAAAGGTCAAATTGTCTTTCTTCTATTGAAACATACAAGGTTGGAACATTCCTAGAACATGCTTGATAACATGGATCACCAGGTTTTGCAAAAATGCGAAAATAATTTGTTGAATACCTGATTGTCTGGATCTAATGCACTGGCAGTACGTTATAACTTACATTTAAATTTATTCATTTGGAAGAAGCTTTTATCTAAAGCAACTTTCATTGCATTATTCTATACATTAATCCATAGGTATGTACAATCCCCTGTGATCAAACCCACAACTTTGCGTTGTTAACGCAATGCTTTTACCACTGAGCTGCAGGAAAGCTGAAAACTTATTAATTTAACACTAAAGAATCATTCAAGAATGTTAACAAGAATTTGTATTTGTCTCCATTTACAATGCAAATTTATACACAGTTAAAAGATGAAAGCATTGCCCAGGACAGCTGAAAGATTCTTCTAATCTCTTCCTTTTTTATTATGACAATTTCTTTGGGATATTGTATGATTCTGAGAAAAATCTATATATGAGCATAATTTCATCACACTGTAAAACGAATAAGGCTGTCATGGCAGATTGCTTCTGTATAATGGAGTCTGTAATAATCTCATTTCTGTTCCTCTGCTGTTCTCAGAATTTTTAATTAGCAATGTTAATTTCAAGTTCTTTTTTCTGTTGCCAAGGCAAACATCATTATTGCTGTTGCTCATACTTCGAGTTATGGAGTTATACAAACCCCAAATATCAAAATAAATAATGTACAGTAATTCATCTGCACTGTTTGTGGTATACAAACACAAAACATTCAATAATTCGAACGTGGCTTTGAAGCTTTGAAAGCTAGCTCGCTAAATAATTATTAAGTCTATTATTTATTAAGAAATTTGCAAAGAAAAGGTTTTGAAAACACCATCACTAAGTCCAGTTTGATTATTTTATCCCCTGTGATCAAGGCAAAAGCAACTCTATCTACAATTACAATAACAATTCGCTGCAACAGTTTAAAAATAGCCTAATTCTGCTTGATTTAGCAACCTTTGGTCACCTTGATTTTAATTTCAAGTTCACACTTCATTACTGGACAAACGGAACATTCAAGATTGGTGGAAGAGTTGAGTGTTGCTTTTAAAGAGTTTTCAAGTTTCCAGATGTGGACAGGATCATGCAGTGAGTATTGTTTCCAAAAATTAGATAAACATAAAATAAAACATAAGGATGCAAATTTGTGCAAGGCATATTTAAATATGATTGAGAAATGTCCAACAATATAAACAATTGTGAATTAAGCGTGAAAATATTCACTTCGAGGCCAGATTTAGAAGCCAGTAAAAACCATTAAGAACATCATAGGCACCACTAGTAGGCTTTGTTAGGAGAAGATTTATCTTAATTCTGTGGGTCAATATGAAAACACACAAACATATCAAAGGAGAAAACCTCAATTGCCAATAAATTAAAGTTTAATTCACTCTGTAAATTCCGCTTACTTTAAGCTTTTTCCGTTTAAAACCGTTTAAAAACTCTCTCTCTCTCTCTCTCTCTCTCTCTCTCTCTCTCTCTCTCTCTCTCTCTCTCTCTCTCTCTCTCTCTCTCTCTCTCTCTCTCTCTCTCACTCTCTGTCTCTCTCTATTTCTGTTTTAATTGTGTGTCAGGCTTTAACGGCTCTTTGTAATCAGCCCAATGGCTGTGAGTCTTTGGAGTCCTCTGGCATTGAGTGCTTGTTCCATTTGACCTCTGACTTTATTCTAAAAGGGAACAGAGGATGAAAAGAGGATAGTGATGGAAAGATTGGGTCATTGAGTCTGGCGTAGGGGGATCCATTAGGGTAACAACATATTTAAAGTGTTAAAAAGGCTAAATTGATTTGGTTGCAGTCTGGTCAATCTCCAAGTGTGCAGAGCTGCTGGGTCTTTATGACAAAATGCAAAATGCACAGTCATCTCACTTTCTGAGAAAAAACCCTGTCATCGCTCAAACCTATTTAACTTTTTTTCTGAAAAACAGAAAAGAAAGAGGTTTATAAGAATGCATCTGATCACATAGGATATCTTTGAGGAACATGTGTCATGATGTGCAAGACTGACATCAGTTTGAACAAAGCGTGCTGCAGTGAAATTACTTTCATCTTTTCCCAAAGATCATTTCATTTAGTTCTATCAGAAAGACTCAGGAAACATAGAACGTTAGAGGATATTTATTAAACATAATATAATAGTTCTTTGGGCATAGGCCCCGTCCAATGAATGAATCATGGAATATGGTTCCGATGTTCCTGCCTGAAGATAAGGCAGGGGCGGAGCCTACCCCCGGACTGAGGACGGGACCCTGACCTGGTGGTGGTGGTGGGGAGGATGGAGTCATTAGTAAATTCCCCTGGCCGCATAAAGCCATGAAAGGCAGTTAAAAACACGGCTTCTAAGAGAATGTTAGTATAGGCGGGAAATAACCCCTTACGCAGTGAGTAAACCAGTTCTTTTAGAATGGGAATTGTAATGGGAAGGCGTTTGTCCATGATTATCGGCGTGTCTTTGGAAATGCCTTTCAGTAGCAGTCGTATGGAGGGCGTGAAAAATAAACTCGGATAACCGGGATCGTGTAATCTGGCATGAAATTGAATACCTGCGAGTAATCTCCGTAAAGTGGATATTTTAAGATTGCGAAATTGGTATTGTTGAACCAAAAAGGCACAGACAGTCGAGACTAGGATAGGAAAACGGTTGACGTGAAATGCTAAACAGAAAGTTGTGAACGAGGACCAAGCAGAATTATAGGCTTTAAAGGTGGAAGATGTGACGCCCTTAGAAATAAAATGGCTAGCTGAATTTAGCAGTTTACGGTACGGATCTAATGTAAGAGGATTCTGGAAGGTTTCGGGCAAGGTGTTGGGTCCGGGTTGGCCATTGGGCAGAGGCGTCTGAAGGTCTGAAAGCGAAAGCGAGAGAGGGCATCAGCGATTTCGTTATTGTGCCCCGGAATATGTACAGCTTTAATTGTAAAACTGTGCATAATTGATTGCCAGATAATTCTTCTCATGATTGACATGATAGCTAAACAAGGCGACCTACCTTTATTGATAATTGCGACTGCTGCTTCGTTATCGCAAAACATGATAATGTGTTTGCGAGACCAAGCTGAACCCCATAGTACGCAAGCCACCGCTATAGGATAAAGCTCGTAGAGAGCGGACGAGGCGGAATTTTGTACTAGATCTATTTGATCCGGCCACCTCTCGGCAAACCACTGACCTTGGAAAAAGGCTCCGAAGCCTATAGAAGGGGCTGCGTCTGTGAACAGATTAAGAGCGACGGAAGATTCCGGAGTGTCTTTATGAAAAAAGGAGATACCATTCCAGCTGTTCAGCAGGTGGGACCAGAATGACAGATCTGAAAGGCATCCGTCGTCGAGGTGCACGATGTCGCTTAATTTGGCTACCGAGTGAGCGAGGTCAAGCAATCGAGATATGAAAGCCCTGCCTTGCGGAATAATGCTCATGGCAAAATTGAGGTGACCGAGCAATGAGAGCATTTCCCGTTTAGTCACTGTTCGTGAACCTATAAACGAACCCATATAGGAACGAATTCTCAAAAGTTTATCTATAGGGAGGGAAGCTTGCATCTTAACAGTATCCAGCCGTATGCCTAGAAACTCGAGAGCAGTTGTTGGGCCAAGTGTCTTCTCTTCCGACAGAGGAACTCCCACATCACTAAAAATGTGTTTAAGTGTATCTAGGATGGGGGTTTGGAAAATCAACTAGTAGGAAGTAATCGAGTAAATGCAGAACGAATGGAATCTTGCAGACGTTGAGCAAGATCCAACACAGTGCCTCTGATAGATTGTTGAATATGTGCGGACTACTCCTGCAACCGAAAGTGAGTCTGACTGCGAAGTAAAATTTTGACTGCCATTTAATGCCAAAGAGACCCCACTCGGCAGGGTGAATAGGAATAATCTTAAACGCGTCTGTGATGTCTGCCTTGGCTAGCCAAGCACCCTGCCCAGCCATCTTAATTAACTGAATAGCGTTATCCACTGAAGCGTAATAGAGAGAAAAGGGCTCTAGGGGGATACATTCATTTACGCTTGCTGTAGTATTGGAATGTGGAGAAGACATGTCAAAAATCAACCTCTTTTTTCCCGAAAATTTCCTAGTAGCCACACCGAGAGAATTAACTCGAAAAGGAGAAAAAGGAGGAGATTTGAAAGGCCCAATAACGTAACCTTTATTAACTTCCTTTCCCAAGAGGGCAGAAACCACTTCTGGTTCAGCTAGAGCTGACTGCAGGTTTTTTGCGACGTAGGAGGAGGACAAGGGGAATAACACACCTACCCTAAACCCTTGGGCCAGCCCGGTAATTAGATATTCTTCGAATGGTTGATCTGGGTGGGATGACAAGTAACTAGCTAGCGTGTGAATGTTAACTGGAGTGGAAGGATGGTTTCTTAGAACTTTTTCCCTAACGGGGGCTTTCCTTGTCTGGCAGGTCTGAATCTCCGTGGGCAGACGTATTTCGGGTGGGGCTCTTTGCAGAAACTACAAACATGCGAGAATACACATTTAGGAAACGTACATACAGATTCATTAAAATTGAAACAAGTCCGAATTTTGACGAGATTATGGTTTGAGCGCCCTCTATTGTCGAAGGCTGAGCTTACAGAATCGGCACCATGGACAGCGACGGGACCTTGCCTCGCGAGAGTTTTCGGGCAGAGAGAAGCAGAGTGTCCGTGCGAGCTGCATACGACACAGGTCAAAGTTTTCTGACCGCCGAAGTGGCGAACCAGTAATTCTGTGTCAACAATGGACCACCGTCCAGCCGTGAGTTGAACAATGATACAAACGAGGCAGATTTAGCGGAAAGGATCTATGATATTCGTAGAAAAGGGTGCCTCCGTATCTCTGGTAAAAGTCCGCCATCATAGCAAGATAAATGTCCAATTCTTCACGGCGCTCGGGAAAGTTTGTGCAGAGGATGTCTCTGTAATTTCCGAAGGCGTTTACGAACTCAGAAAAGGATAAATTGCGTTGTAGCCTCGAATCTGATGTTTTGAGGAAAACTGCCACGTCGCCACAGTCCACCATTTGTCGTTCGGACGCAGGTAAAGGCGTCAGGAGGGAAGCTAAATTAACGTCCTTACCTTCGATGATGTTGGAACGTATTTGGTGCGAAACTGAAGCCGCAGCTGGTGGGACGAATCGTCTGCCGAAGTTTTGGGCGGCGGTTGCCGTAGACAAGTTAAACTGAGTAGCGCTCAGAGTTGGCTCGACAAAAGTTGGAGTCTGCGCCATCGCTGGAGCCGTCGCTTGGACGTTTGAGGATATACCAGAAGATGTCGAGGGATTTATCGACCCGAGTATGTTGGGAAATTCCAGGGATAAGGCAAATGTTGTACTTGTGGCAGAACTGGAAGCGGGGTTCCCGATAGCTTTCTCAAAGACCCCCAGCCTATTCCCTAGGCTTTTAACGTTCTCGGACAGTCCTTGTACTATTTGCAGGAGCTGGTTTTGAACATCCGCTTGGCTGTGAGATGGCGATGAAGTCGACGTGGAAGGCTTGGGCCTTTTGGCTGACTTCGGAGATGAAGATTTGGCTGCGCGTTTCCTGCCGCCTTGTTTGGTTTGAAGAGGTATGGTCGTGGAGATAGCCGGAACGTCCACAGCTAAGACAGCAGGATTACCCAGGGCGTTAGCAGCCAGCAGTATGAGATCCTCTCTCTCCAGTTCTTTGTCTACAGGAATGCCTTGCAGCTCTAAGGTGGTCATAATTTTTTCCGTAGGCCATTGCGCCCACGGGGAATCCCGGTTCTGGATGCGGGAACTACGCCGCACGTTTGCGGGGGAACTAGGAGGTTGATCGTCGTCCGAATCTGAAAAGTTGCAATCGACTAGAGGTTTTTTCGACATGATCGGTTGGCTTTAACTTACACGGGATAGCGATATCACACACGCGATAGTTTCTGCGAACGAAAGAGAGGGTAAACACCATCCATCTTTGTTACAGTCTAATACAGAACCAATAAGAGCATCTGTCAGCAGGTCTGTGTTTGGCTGCGTATATCCTGCTGTTTAGCCCTATTAACCTCCAGCTGCTAGATGTTACAACTCTACCATCTGGTTTAATGGCTTTTAGCAAGCAACATATACATGGCAAATGTTTTCTTACATTATAAAATTTTGACAGTGCTCATTTTTCTGGTTGTATCAGTCAATCGGTGTTGCAATTACATAATTTTCTTTCTCTTGAGTGTTTAGTTTCATGGATTGGCTTTAAAACCTCAGTGGCTTCAATGACATGGCATAACCTTCTTCAAGTCTGTAAAAGATCTATCGGGCACGGCTAAAGAAATAGATACCAAACAATAGTCACAATGTTCTTTCACTTGTTGCAAGTAGTGGCTGGCTAGGACAAAAACCTTGATTTTAATGGAAATTGCTTTGTTGAATCACTGCATTTTACTTAAGAATAAAGACGCTGAGAATCACGCAAATCAACTGTGTCTATGTCTTTTCATTACAAAGTCTAATTCATGCCAAATGGAGAGTGTAAAATAGATTCTTACGGGCAAATGAACACGGTCCAAGGAAAACTACAAGGACCTTTTGTCTGTAAAATCCTTTCACCTCTTTGACCACCAATTATACACAGACTGCACCTGACAACTCTACCTAATTAAAATGCACTTCAAATTCCCTCCTATAAAACAATGAAAATAATTTGTTTCCCTTAAATTTTTACTGTTTCTTTATGAAGGTTCACATGCTGAATACGAAAATCACATAATTTTGTTTACCATCGTCGGTACTCATAAAAATATTTTTTTTTTTCACACATTTATACGTTTCATTATCATTACTCGTACACAGAAATGACAAGGTACTGGCTTAACACTTAGCTCAAAACAACAATTACTAAAAATGTGTCGTCCAAGACATTTTGATCGTTTTTGTCCGTCATGACTAACACTGTCCTGATGAGCCAAGTTCCAGACATAGTCATCCTTCATCGCTTCATCCCAGCTTCTCTGTGCTACAGAAATTTCAAGAATTTTCTGACAGTGACATTTGGAAAATACATTTTAAAAAATGCGAATTTTTGAACAGTTTTAGTTTATTTGCAATATACTGATTTATCATAATTAATTATATAAGCTCAAAATTTACTAGCTAAACATCAATTACAACAATGATGCTACATGAAAATAAATGTTACTAAAATAACTACAGAATTGTACAAGAACTATTAAAAGGCCGGTTGAAACATTTGTTACGCTGTGTAATCCACTAGTACACACACACAAACAGGTAATTTCCAAAATGAGATGTGTCATGATTCTGCCGCATGTCTTCTCTTGACGGCGGGATCAGGACAGAACCCCATGTTTTATGTGGAGAGAGACTATTTTGGGACTTATGGCTCTCTCTCTGTTCTTGTCATTGTTCTTGCCCTCTTGTTACCTTGTGAGTGCTCATTATTAGTTCATGCCCCGCACCTGTCCCCTCATGATTTTGATCCCTTAAAATGCCCTCGTGTTTACTGTCTTGCGCTGGTTCATTGTGTGTGTCATATGTGGGTGAGTTCCTGTTTCTTGTCAGTGTAGTTTAGTTATATTGTATTTAATTCAAGTGTTGTCTTAGTCTGGTTAGGTGTAGTTAGTCCTTGTCCCTGATGTCATGTCTTATACCCTTGTGCTTTGCTGTTCTACCCCATCGTGGGTTTCCTTGTCTTGTTAACCCCTTTCCCTCTGTATGTATCTGGGTCCTCTGTACGTGTCTCATGAGTAGATTACTTCTTTAATCATGTTTTTTTATTGTGCATTCCACTTAATATAAATCACACTACAGTTGGTTTCATTGATTTAAGCCATAATAAAAAATACAGCTAACAAACACAATAAAACACAGTAAAACATGATTTTTGAAAAATGAGTTATCTCATTTTGGAAGCAAACACTTCCTATATACACAAACACACATATATACATTTACACAGACCAGGAATACTACTTCGCACTTCTCAGCAGTCATTAAAAGTATTTGAACTGTTAAGCTCCACGTAAAACTGTCTGAATGTCCTTGCATTATATATCAAATCAAACATCTTGCCCCGAGGAAAATGTAATAGATCATCCTCATTGCTTTAGACCATTAACCTGCAGCAAACTCACTTCACCCTCAATCATCTCATTTATGTCGTTCCCTCAGAGAGAGGCAGGTGGGTTTGTGAGGTAAAAATATCCTCTTTTCACCTGATGCCTCTGACCTTCCTGCTTTCATTCCCCCGACTGTCAGTCTGCCTTCTCACATCACTAAACACTCATTAGCATTTCCATTATCTGGGAGCAGAGCTCTCACATTCCCAGATACAGATGTGTCCAGTTGACATGACTGTCCCTCGACGAGCAGAAATCATAGAGGTTGAAATACAGAATTTTCAAAATGAAGGTGATCGTGCCATTGTTCTCCTGTTGTTCTCCTCTCTTTGCTTCACCCACATCCCTCTATTCACCTCTTTCGCACATCAATCAATCTTCTTGCATCTTCTCATCTTACTCTTAAACCCATTGCACACTCGTTAAAAAGTAAATACGACCTCACGTTGTGTTAATCACGATTACACACTGCCTCCGATATTTTTGATTTTCTGCGTTTTTTCGCATCCGTCAAGCATTTTGAGTGGCATTTTTTAACAATTCAGAGACACTGTACAAACGAGAGCAAAATACGAAAAAACATACGAAAATTTCTGAATGTATGTGCAAAGACCTTTAGAGTACGTTTGCATGATAGAAGTTTTTCCTTTATGTGAAAATGTTCATGTATAGCCAACATACAACAGCGTTATCAAAATGATCGTCATTTACATGGATCCGAGAAAAAGACAAAAAATTATGTGTTATGCATGCCAGGCCGGTGGATTGCGATGTTGCTCTGTAAAGAAACGCAATGTGCTCGTGTCATGCGGCACAAACATGCAGCAAGGAGGCCGCCATTGTTGTTTAAGGAATACTTGCGCAGCGGCAAAAGACTGAACACGTGATACGCATGCGTATGACGTCATCATTTTTGGAAAACGGCGCCTTCAGAGGTTCTATCGAAACATTACGGCTGTCGTTTTCAAAAAAGTTGAACTTTAAGACCGTTTTCAAAAGTTCCCGTTTTTCTTTCCACCAACACAATGTTTTCGTGTATAAATGAACAGCCAAAAGGTTAAAAGGTTTCCGTTTTTAGTTGAAAACGATCTTGTGTAAATGGCCTCTTAAAGCCACTGGTAAAAGCTAGATGCAGCACCTCTGGAATTAAATCTGGAATCTTTTTAATACTATTTCACTACTTCGTGCCAGTCATTGACCTTTGCAGACGGTCCGAAGTACTTTGTACGGGACCTTAAGATTTTCTAATTAAAATGATGTTGAAACCCACCTCGACATCTTCGTGAAAAATACCCTGCAATAACGGCGGGTCGCAGCAGACTGGACCAACCTGTTACTCCCTCTTCTAACTGGAGAAGCTCAGTTAAGCTCAAGCTCAGTCCCAGGCATGCCCGGAGCTCACAGTTCAACAAGCGACAAGTTATAAAGTTAAAAGACGATCCTTGCTCAATATGGGCTAAGCCTATCTGCTAAGGCACAGGGCGTCCATAGTTTGGGATTCCAGGCATCACATCTGATACTAAAAATACAAACCAGATACAAGGTTCTGCAACGATAACAGGAAACTGAATGAAGTCTCACAGTTTGATACTTACCCTATGCCTAGAATAGATGAATTGATTGAACGGTTGGGCCCAGCACGGTTCATTACCACCCTTGACCCGGGGGTACATTGGAGATACTGGCAGGTGCCGCTGTCCCCCCAAGCCAAACCCAAAACAGCCTTCTGCACCCCAGAGGAGACCTTCCAATACCGGGTACTGTACAGATTATATATTATATACAGTGTATAGATTGAGATGGCGGGGATTTCACCTTACCAGTTTGAAACCGAGTCTGACGAAGAAACATCCGAAGAGGATAGTAGATAACAGATAGACGATAATAGATTGAACACTTAAATTAGCCAGGTTCATAGCTAGACAATCAAACTGTAATACCCCAGAAATAATGGTACATGTCAACGTTAGCGTTACATGCATTAGCTAAACACAGACAAAAGGTACACAAATATTTCTTGAAGTTCAGACAAAAATAAATAGTCACACATACAGGTTGTGATTCGGTGGAGCTAACAGGTCCAAATAAGTTTGGTATTTCCCCCTCTTTCAAGGATAGTCTTTTAACATTTCCTGCAGTGAACGTGCCAAGATTATTGAAGCTATTTTAGGTGAAATGAAGCGTGCACAGTAAAACCCTGGGTTTATACTCCTTTGCTGTCATTTGAAAATTAATTGAATTTCCTGAAACACAGGTTTCTGACGCCACACGCATCACGAACGAGCGACAGTGTTTTTGCCGATGAGATAATGAAGTTTTCGCGGAGTCCCAGCAAAACGTAGGCGGGGACTATGTCTAGTGACGTAGATACGCGGTGGTTAGAGACACGTCTCGATTGCGTGATTCAGAGTCGACTCCCTTTTATACAAGCCAATAACTTTGTTATTTGCTCACCTTCGGACTTACAACTTGGCAGACTGCTTACTTTCAAACATGCCAACATAACACACTTCATGAAATGTCATTTTCATGATCTATTGCTACTTACTCTTTAACTAATATTGTTTACACTTATTGATTGCATATGCTATTTCTAATTAGAATATATATTTCTGGAAATCGTCTTGCGACCCTGCCATTGCAGCCTTGAAAGCCCTACAGTGGGAACCCCTGCTGTACAATATTCTCTCTCTCTTTTCAGGGTTCTGCCTCGGGTCTGGTTGGGCAGCTGCCCCTGTCGGGTGGAACATGTAACTCTGAAGCTGAAACAGGAACTGGGAGTTACCGCTGTAATGAACTTTCAGACAGAGTCGGATATAGTGAACAACTCACACGGCTGCCGTCGGGACCTCAGCCAGCCCATGGCCCCAGAAACCATGATGCATCTGTACAGAGACTGTGGCCTGGCTTACATCTGGATCCCTACTCCAGACATGAGCACAGAGGGTCAGAATATGTGTGACTGTGTGGTTTGCCAATATATCCTTGAATTAAGGACATATTAGCCCATTTTCAAACCCTATTAAGTTGCCTCACTGCGTACCGCCTATTGCATCCATAACTATCCCAGAATGACTTAATTTAAATACTGTAAATCAAATACTAATACTCAATTTTGCAAAATGGTCATATAGGCTATACAAGCAACTTAATAGTTTTTTTAGTTAAATTGCTGCGATGTGGAGGGAAGACTGCATTAAATTATGAGCAGATCCACCCAGGTGCACCAGATATCAATAAACATGTTGACAGTTATATGTTCCTAAGCATCATTTCCTTCTCAAACTGTTGCTTCATCATGAAAATACATGACATTAAGGTCATAGAAGAAGACAGTTTATGATAAGATCCAGTATAGCGTCCTTTACTGCAACACGTTATGAATTATTCAATTATTCATCAATCAAATATTGTTGAGCTCTAATCACTTTTTTGTGGCATCTCTGCAGGTCGCACACGGATGTTACCTCAGGCGGTTTTTCTGCTCTACGGGCTGCTGGAGAATGGTCACACAGTATATGTTCACTGTAATGCTGGAGTGGGCCGTTCCACAGCGGTCGTATGTGGCCTTCTTATGTACGTGATAGGCTGGACCCTCAGAAAGGTGCAGTACTATCTAACTGCCAAAAGGGCGGCAGTCTATATTGATGAGGAAGCACTGATGCAGGCTAAAGATGACTTTGTCAAGAAATTTGGACGGCTGGCTACTTCTGTCTGCTGCCCAGAGACGTAAGAACAGTGCTCTCTGCTGGATGGCAACCAGAAAAATGCAATTTAGGGAATGTAGTTTTGAGACATGGCATAAAAATTATTTAAATATATATTATTCAGGCAATGATGCCTCAAAATGGCCTCAGACAAATCCCTCAGATTAAAAAATCCTGACCGATTAAGAAATCTGGTTGCAGTACATACATAAGGAGAATCTTGACAGAAAAAACTTGAAAACTGTTGGCACATCACACACTACAGGAGAATATTGAGATTATTGTACCAGTAGACACATGCATCACGTGACCCGCTCACCAAGAACTGGATGTAAACATTAAGTAATGTATATGTTGTGACATGAAGACATCTAGTGGTAGTCAAGCGCTCGTTTAGACGTAATAATCTGCTTTGTAATTGTGTACACTTCACTAATGTGATATAATTTAAGGCAGATGAAATGCACATCATCAGTTCGTTCAATTTAAAATACTTGGAAAATTCAAAACAGTGCGTCTTTACTATATTACTGTATACTGCAATTTCATACCATTTATAATCCAGGGCAGGGTTGTTTGTTTATCACATACATGTTTTACTGGATGTATTAAAAAACATCTTTTGTCTAAAATGACGACAAAAAGCTTCAAGTCAAAACTTTTGACTTATTTTTAGTTGTTATGTAAATCATATTTTATTACCTTGGGTGTTTCGTTCGATGATATAATATGATACTTCGACATGTGGTTGTTTTGTTCTCTTGCTTGTCTTGTGTAGGCTATATAACAAATCACTGAACACGATAATAATTCACTGAACATTCATATAGGGATTTTCTGTGTACAGTGTAAAAGAGCTTTACTTGAAGGGAGGAATATCCTTAACCTACACCAACATGGTGCCATCTAGTGGATTCTCCTGAATAACATGCACAAATAATGGATATTTCACAATTCCTTATGACAATGATTCATTTTTAAGTTTAGCTATCGTGACAATGAGGGACATGTTAAATTTGTACTCTATGTAGATCTGAAACCAAAATTTGTTTTGAAATGTAAACGCAATTGTAATTTTTATATCAAAAAAGCTCAGCTCTCCCATTTACTTCAATGGGTTTAGTGTGTTTTTGCCCTAACTTATATGGCGGAGTCATTGACATATCGCAGCATAGCGAATGTGCCAATATGGCGTCTATTATGTTTCATGGTCATTAGGATTTTGAAGACCGGTAAATTATTAAAATGGAAATAAGAACATTTGCAGTGCAGGAAATAAACCTAAGAATATAATTACAGCTGGAACGGTTGGTTTGTTTTATTATTTGAAAGGGCAGTGCTGATTAAGAGAATATATATATTTTTTTTTGAGCAAGAGATATTTCTGGTCCACACAGCAGCAGCAGCTCGTATTAACGTCTATATAAAAATTAGAACACAATGGACATTACGAAAGGAGAGCTCGAAGGACGCATTAGTGAGGTATTTGTTCTGTTTACAGTTTAACAAGATTTTCCTACATTTCTGCTATCCATCTCACTTCAGCAGCTGTCGCGGTTGACATTTTAAAGCCAGTCACCTCCGTCATCTTGTAGTCTTGACTCATTTTGGCTGTTGTGAAGGTACCGACGTCATCAGCCCGATTGCAAACCTTATAAATCAAAAATGTTTCATATGATCGGGATCGTCCAGATTTTTCACTTTTTCACAAAATCCCTTTCTTGCTCACTCTTCCTCACTATTCCTGGAATGATGTTCCAAACTCATTACATTCATTCAGATGCATCTCTGACATAAAAAAGGCTAAAAGCATATCTTTTCTGTGAATACTTGACATGGAACATGTTGAAAGCTTTACCTTGAAAAAATGCACGTATTGCCTTCATGATGGATGTTTTATTGTTCATTTCCAAGTTGTGTTGGAAAGCGTATCTGCTAAAGGCCTAAATGTAAAATTGTGAAAAAATAACATTTTTAAAAAGTCTTAAAACTCAATTTAAATTTTTTTTTTATAATACCTTATGTTTTAGGTATATTTTGTTTTATGGAAGCATATACATTTGGACATTTACACAGTATTGACATAAAACACAGTTTTTAATTTGATTCTTCTTTAAATCGAAAATGTATTTTTTAATTACAATAATATGTATCTTTATAAAAGTGTGTTTGTTAAATCATTTATTGCTTCAAAGAGCATGTGTGATGCAGCGCAGATGCCAATTGTTTACACATTAACCTCCTTACTGTAAATTCATCCTTTGAAAAATCTTAACAAAAGATCACATTCATCCCAAAATTTCTCATTCTTCTTGACACACTTTACATTTTAGGCTTTTGTCCCTCCATTAATGAGTCAGTTACTCTAACATAACCTTCTATTTTCCGTTATCCCACCGCGTTCATTCACTTATAAAACATAACTCAATATTCCTGTTATATTTAGCACAGTAATGTTTCTGCTCTTGAATAAAGCTGCCACAATGAAAAGAGCTTTTCACTTGACCTTTAAATAAATAAAGCATTGCATCAACACTATACAGACTTTACGTGGGAAACTGAAACATTTTTTGCAAGAAATGTTCAGATAAATGAGATGGTTCATGGCTAAACCAAAAGAAACATGAGAATAAATAATGTGGGTATAGAGGAGAGACAAGAAAAATAAAAATGAAGTGGGCATAGTCACTCTTTCCCTGGATTTTCGTTTGCCAGAAAGAAGAGAATCATCTATGAGTCATTATGACCTACGAGCCTCATTTCACACTATAATACTCTCGCAGACCCACATTTAGATTCTCAACTCATATCATTCCTCTCTGAAAGAAATATGGGCTCCGCACTGCACAATGGCACCACCTCTTATGTGGATATAAGTGGAAATGTGGTATCTATTAAATCTAGGAAGGAAAAGGCTCTTGTGTTTGTTCATGTCTATTTCAGTCTGTAAGTGAGTAGTGTTTTTAAGTCGCATGGCCATTTACAAGAGGGATCGAATGCTGGTTCGAAAGGCTAATATTATTCATTTATTTTTATGTGATCATGATGCACCATATCTGTTTGAATCACTGAGGTGGATTATATCAAGCATTTATAGACTGTTTGTGTATGCAAAAGATTGTGTCATAGATGTTGTGTGTTTTTGAGAATCACTGACGAGTTTCTCTCGAACAACTACTTTATAAACAACTGTTTTAAATATTTTAAAAGGATACATCACCAAAAAGTAAAAATTCTATCATGAATTACTCAATCTATAGTTGTTCCAAAACATTTATTAGGCCCCATTGACTACCATATTGGGAAAAATTACAATGATAGTCAAAAGTGACCTAGAACTGTTTGCAGTCCTACATTGATGTCGTACAGCTTTCCTGTAGCTCATCGTGAGAGCATTGTGTCAACAATGCAAGGTTGTGGGTTCGAACCCAGGGGATTGCAAATACCCATGTAAAATGTATACAGTATTGCAGTATACAGTAATATAGTAAAGACGCACTGTTTTGTTTTTTCCCAGTTTTTTTTTTAAAGCAATGCAAGTCGCTTTGGATAAAAGCGTCTG
The DNA here is from genome assembly GCA_008369825.1 of Triplophysa tibetana. Lineage (NCBI taxonomy): Eukaryota > Metazoa > Chordata > Actinopteri > Cypriniformes > Nemacheilidae > Triplophysa > Triplophysa tibetana. The sequence goes on from CM017912.1 coordinate 7,736,713, forward strand.
CCAAATGCCTAAATGTAAATGTACATTGGGGCCCTTGGCATACAAAAAAAGTGTTTCCACTTGAATAAGACCACATAAACTAAATCATTTGAATCTCTCTCTCTCTCTCTCTCTCTCTCTCACATTGTAGCCTATTGTACCTAGTTGGTTAATTGTGACCTTTGTGCTTGAAAGGCTTACAACGGGAGACTTGCTTTCATTCACAGAATTCTTTCATTCTGTATTTTTTTGTCCATACATATTAACATATTTAAGAAATATTCAGGAGTCAATTTAATCCCTTTATATTTCCCTGCATAAGGCCATATGCAACCAGGCCATTAACTCCAAAAAGATCACTTTTCAGAGTTCCAGAAATAAGCACATTTTATATTTCAATGCAATCATATCTCTGTACTATAAAGTGCTCAATAATTAAGATGTTATAGTTCCAGCACCGTGCCTCCATATGACTCCAATCATTATTAAAAAATTGTTTCACACTTTATTAAAAGAACGGTGTATAAATCAGAAAATTGGTTTTGCGGACTAACATTACCCACTAACAATTATGATGTTCAGCATTTAATGAAGCCTTAAATTCATTCTGCGAAACTAAATTTATTGTAATCTGCGATCATTACACCTGCATGAGGATTACTGCATCCAGCTGGACTGTTAGCAGATCAGTACTGTAAGTGATGCTGAGAGCACTCATAGCCGAATGAACCAAAAACCTCTTTTGTTAATCAGCTCATTGTACATGAATCCATTAAATTAACTCTAGAGATCTGTGTGTTACACACCACTGCACTTAAGTGTTTCAGATGGGCCAGATCAACCTAAAAATTTAAATGTTGTCAAGGTATGCCTAAAAATCATCCATGTAATATAAAAAGGAGGAACTTTAATTTGCAACTTTTAAAGACAAAACGCACATCCACAGACTCGTGTGTCCGAAAGGTCAAATTGTTTGACTTGTTAAAAATCTTCCACTTGTCTTATGATTATGCTTATTACTTAGTACATCCCTTTTTGTTAGGAAATTGTGTCATTCATATCAAACCTGACACCAGGTTCCACATTTTAAAAAAGGGCTATGGCAGAGACTAAGATATTTAGTGATAACATCCTATCACAAAATGAAAAATTCATGACAGTCTTGCAATTTTTATGGTTGTTTTATCCTTAAAGATAACTGGAGTTGTTTGGGCTACTTTTTAGATATTTTGTGTTGTCTCTTAATCTCTGGTCCACATTATTTTGTAATGGAACCACATAGTAAGATAAACATTTTTCAGAATGTCTGCTTTTAAGTTCTAAAATGAAAATCATACAAATTTGGAACAACAATATTGATATTAGGGAAAACGGTTTGGTTACGGATGTAACCTATGTTCACAGATGGAGGGAACGAGACGTTGTGTCGAGACAGAATGGGGTTTGAACTTGAGAATCTATCATCTCTAATTGTACTTTTTAAAAGGCCAGTGATTTTGGCGAATGGCATGGTTTGCCAGTCTCCGCCCCGTGCATACGGGTATAAAAGGAAGAGGGCGTGCCCATTCATGCTGAGGATCCTGAGAGGTGTTCTGGGGCGAAGCATTGTGGTAGGAAGGACACAACGTCTCGTTCCCTCCATCAGTGAACAGAGGTTACATTCGTAGCCGAGAAGTTACCTTTATGTCGTTTTCTTGACATTGTGTCGAGATAGAATATGAAACGCAGCACTGAGCTGCGTCACGACATCCATTGGAGCGACACTAACTGGCCTGGGCGAGTAGAAGGCATTTCATAGCAGTATTTTTTCTATAAATATTGAGTAAATTGAACTGCAGCCATTGATCATAAAGGCAAACTTCGGAATTTCCCCATTTTGCCTCACCCTCAGGACATCCTAAGGGAATGTGACTTTCTTCATGAAGAATAATGCAGTCTGGGTTATTATACCACGTATACTTTAATTTTCAAGCGGTAGAATGGGAATGAAAGGGGCGACATTTTTTGAAGCTCCAAAAAGTGCAACAGTCGATCTCAGAACGGCTCGACATGTCTTTGTGTTCTTAACAAAGGTTTTCTGAAGCAAATTGAAGCGTTTGTTTTAGAGAAATATCCTTATTGACAACGCCATTAACGATAATGTCTGACATCCACTGTAGGCGAACAAGAGGCTTGTTTTTCCGCTAAAGGATTGTGACGAAAGCGCCCGCCAAGAAGAAGCTCTGTTTCTATTTGTTGAAATAAAAAATACTGTGTTGCGTCATGCCTGCCGAAATACAATATGGAAATTTTCTTAAGCAAACGCCTCGAATTCATCATTTAAATGTGGTTAATGTGTCCATGTAATGTTTATAACATGCTTTAAACTGGGGCTGTCAAATGATTAATCGAATCCAGAATAAAAGTTTTTGTTTACATAACATACAGTCAGGTCCATGAATATTGGGACATCGACACAATTCTAACATTTTTGGCTCTATACACCACCACAATGGATTTCAAATGAAACAAACAAGATTAGCTTTAACTGCAGACTGTCAGCTTTAATTTGAGGGTCTTTACATCCAAATCAGGTGAATGGTGTAGGAATTACGACAGTGCCTCCCAATTGTTAAGGGACCAAAAGTAATGGGATGATTGGCTTCTCATGTTCCATCGCCAGGTGTGTGTTATTCCCTGACTATCCCAATTACAATGAGCAAATAAAAGGTCCAGAGTTCATTTCAAGTGTGCTATTTCCATTTGGAATCTGTTGCTGTCAACTGTCAAGAGGTATAGTATATACACTCACCTAAAGGATTATTAGGAACACCGGTTCAATTTCTCAGTAATGCAATTATGGTGGTGGTGTAATGATGTGGGGGATGTTTTCTTGGCACACTTTAGGCCCCTTAGTGCCAATAGGGCATCGTTTAAACGCCACAGCCTACCTGAGCATTGTTTCTGAACATGTCCATCCCTTTATGACCACCATGTACCCATCCTCTGATAGCTACTTCCAGCAGGATAACGCACCATGTCACAAAGCTCGAATCATTTCAAATTGGCTTCTTGAACATGACAATGAGTTCACTGTACGAAAATGGCCCCCACAGTCACCAGATCTCAACCTAATAGAGCATCTTTGGGATGTGGTGGAACGGGAGCTTCGTGGATCCCACAAATCTCCATCAACTGCAAGATACTATCCTATCAATATGGGCCAACATTTCTAAAGAATGCTTTCAGCACATTGTTGAATCAATGCCACGTAGAATTAAGGAAGTTCTGAAGGCGAAAGGGGGTCAAACACAGTATTAGTGTGGTGTTCCTAATAATCCTTTAGGTGAGTGTATACACGTATATATATTTAGAAAATATCTATATATATTTATTATACCTAAAATTGTATATACACAGTACACAGACATAAAACAAAAAATGTTTTTCTGGATGCGATTAATCTTTCGACAGCCCTTCTTTAGACTATACCATATTCAATAATATAGCTTAGTTTTTCCAAAAGTGTGATTTTAGTCTAAAAACATCTTCGACATCTCATGTTTTCTTCATCGCAAACATTTTTGCAACCAATAACATCAAACTGTTGATGAATGATTGAAACTTTTGAAAACAGCTATGTTAAATCAACACACAACATACAACATGCGTTGTCCTTAACTGAACACATCTTTTTGTTATTTTTGGAACAACACGACTTGTCTTGTGTACAAGAATAACAGCAGGCAACATTTGAATAAAGGGTTTAGAGAAGGGCATTGAGGGTCCTGACCCTATTAGTTTTCCTCTGATTGGCTAAACGATGCCTCGGGCACAGATCACCTGCTTGAACTGATTGTCATTGACCTCATTCACTGCACACCAAACCTGATACCAAAATTAAATAAACTCCTAAGACCTTAGAGCTTGCCAAAGGTGATATGGCTGTAAAGTTAACCTTTCCCATATACTGTATGAATCAGTGGTGGACGAAGTACACAAACCATGTACTTGAGTAAAAGTAGAGATACCCAAGGAAAAGTATCACTCAAGTAAAAGTAGAAGTGCTGCCTTTAAACTTTCACTTGAGTAAAAGTACAAAAGTATTTGCCTTCAAACGTACTCAAGTATCAAAGTACTATTATTTTGATTAAATAAAATAAAATATATTTATGTGCTTTTCTTTTAGCATGTCAAAAGAAATACAGAGTATATACAGAGTATATTATTTTCAGCATAGGCTTAGTTAGATCAGTCTTTGGAAGCTTTTGAAAATAACAATACCTGTTAATAAGGAGAACTCCACTCCACCAGTCAACTGTTTTAGCATCATACATGCACCAATGCAACATTTTCTTATAATATAATCATTGTGTTCCCAACTTGTAATAATTACTTTAATTAGCTCATTGTTTCCTTCTTTAAATTAATACATGATGCTAGCTATAACAGCATGATTTGTATTATCTTAAAACTGTACATTTAGATAACTTAGACAGTCACCTCTGATAACAGATCACTCAAAATATTTATGTAGACAAATTCAAGCTGCTTTGAAACTATATGTATTGTGAAAAACGCTAATACAAATAAATGTCAATTGAATCGGTGCAGCCTAGTCAAAATATAATTAATTTAAATTCCATCATAAAATGTTAAATTCGATTGATTCCCATTTCACAATATCAGAGCACTCAGCTTGAAAAGTTTCAAATTCAAATATGAAATAAGGTGAAACAGCTAAGTTTATATAGCTGACGACGTGTACAACTGATGTGTTGAATCGTATGTTCGCGCTAAGTAGATAATGTTAACAAGGCGACAACGGGTAAAACAAAACAAATTCAAAATAAAGCGCGTGATGTAATGTGATTGGTGGCTCGTTTTACCAGATACGTTTTTACTGACTTATAAATAAAAAGGAACGACTGATTATGAAAATGTAGTAGAGTAAAAAGTAAGATATTTGACTTTGAAATGTAGTGGAGTTAAAGTAAAAGTCTCCCAAAATTGAAATACTTGAGTAAAGTACAGATACACAAAAAAACTACTTAAGTACAGTAACGAATTCCATTTATTTCGTTACTGTCCACCACTGGTATGAATGGACATACACTACAATAAACTGTGAGAAATTCAGAAAAATGTAAAAAGAGTTTATGGCGCTACTGATTTCTTTCTGCAAGTATAAACAAGAGAAAAGTATGTTCTAATAAAAAAGCAGTTTGATGTGCTGACGTACTCTCAACTGAAAATGAAAGTTAGGGTGGGGCATACTGAGGGGCTAATTTTTCTATTAAAATAGCACATAGCATTTAGTTTATCTCGCAGTCTTGAATTTTTTGAGGCTGAAGTGCACGAGGATGACATGCATATCATCTTTATTGGTAGAGGAAACTCATTTTCTGAAAGAATATAATACCACTAAACTTTGACAAACAATGTGTTTTTTTAAACCATTTTGCATTCCTGCTTTTGCTACAACAACAAAATTAGATTTTCTTAACAGTAGAACAACAGTTTTTTACCGCATTCCAACCCAGTCTCACGGCAGTTCATGGCTTGGACACGAAGTTTGGAATCTATTCATTTGTTTTCATGATCACGAATATCCCAATGTTTTCGTGTCAGTGAGCACAACCTTTTTTAAATGTCACTTAGCACGACTCTCAATACACAGAAAACAAGTGTAGTTAAATCTATATATGTATAAACTAATATTAAAATAAGTTTTACATATTTTAGGATGTGGCTAACCAACATCTTACATCACCCCAAATCCTAAAATTTCAGCTGCAAAGGTTAATTTAGCTAAAAACGCGAGTTTCACTAGGTGTAAAAACAACGATAAATGGCTCTAATAGCCCCAACCCTAAACCTAGCATCACAGGGGAAAAGTCAAAACATAACAAAACATACAAATGAGATTGTAGGAAATGGGAATTCACACAATTGAGCCAACTTGTAAAATAAGTATGAATTCCCATCAGATTGCGTTGGTATATATGTATACATAAGATACTGCGTATTAAAATACATTATAGATTGAAAGTCATACTGACTGACACGAAAAAAAGGGGGAAATGTAAGTCAGTAAACATGAATTAATAGATTACAGTTCGTTACAATGTCACAAATTTCCGTGAGACTGTGTTGTGCATTCAGAGTTCTGAGATGAGAAACAGCAGAATGACTCTCATATTCCCTTATACTTTGAGATAACAGACAATTACATCGTCTCCCATTGAGAGAGCACACAGACATTATTCAAATTGGACTGTTTGTTAATATGAGTGAGAGTTATGAATGAGTTATTATGAATTCATTTTTACAACAAAAAATAAACAAATCAAAAGGATTATAAACTCTCAGTTTTACAGTTTATTATGTGTTACCAATGTATCACCTTTTTGTTTTCAACCTTTTTGATTATCTCATCGCAGATCTCATGCATTCTTTAGCAGGGGTGTTTACTCTGAGGAGACCAGAGAAGCAATGCCTTCCCAAAATTATTAGATAATAAATTAACAACAGTAAAAATTATTATAATGGTAATACATATAAACTGTAGCACTTTATTTTGCGCTGCGGTTCTACGTGTACTATATGCACCATGTTCAAACTGTAATACTTGGTACCAGCCCTGAACCAACCCAAAATGCATATAAAGTCCATGACATATTTAATTTTTATATTTTGGACTATTTTCTACACACACAGAAAAACACATAACAATGTCACCAAAATCAACATATTGTTTAGCATTATTGTTTTGAGATGCTAACACTGTATTTAATCTATTGAAAGTAATGGGATCATGCAAGACCTTAGAGATTTTGGAATTAACTGGAACAAGGCTTGGTCAACAGTAATACTAATTTAACAGAATAGAATGATAATTTCAACAGCAAAGCAAGCTATTATATTTTCGTACAAGCTTTCAATAAAACTGTTGTTCTCTGAAATAACACACAGATGAATCATTCACAATTATGGCAGGGACATGTATTACCAAAGTGCGTAGGGACTATTTTGATTTAACATTGACTTCCTATAAATTACTAATTTTGTTACAGTGCAACATAACAACTTAAGAGTTTTCATGCAGAGGTTCATTAAAAAAAATCATTTTACAAATGTAGCTGTTGAAGGAATGAAAGTTATTAATGTACTCAGCTTCACTCTACCAAAAAAGACCTGTTTAAAGCTAATTATTTTCCTTGGTGGTTATAGAAAGTTATGTCTCAGATTTTAGAAATGTTAAACTAATTGTTCTTCTGCTGATTGCTTATTGAAAACAAATGAAGACATTCTTTGTTATACTGCAGTAAATCACAAACATATTGTTCTTAATTATTCCTTTTTCAACACACAAAGTGGAAATATTTCTTTCTAGAGAAGAAGTTAGGTTTTGTGTTAATGCATTGTGCAGTTATTGTAAGGCAATAATGAAATTAAAAGCTAAAGAAAAACTAACAAAGCAAGCTCCATAACCTTTCCAGCGATTCAACAAAATCACAACCCAAAATTTACCTCATTTCCTTCCTCTGACCATTTTTAATCAAACTAAGAGCTCTTTCTTTAAACTCGAGTGATATTAATCAAAGCGAGGAACTCCAAAGACCTTAATGTGAATTAATGTTGCGTGCTTGAAGCCTGAACAGTCTTCTTCATAAAAGCATATTTACAACAAGATATTAAAGGCCATAACTCTATACCAAAGGTCTGTGTCATTTAAAAAATGATTGCCATCTTCAAACAGATTCCGACAAGAACTGGAAAACAATAATGAAGGTGCGTCATTAAAAGGAATTAGAACCCCTTGAAGTTGAGTGTAGGATCTATGCTGTAACCCACAGCGTAGCTTACGCAGCGCCGCGTACCCTATGCGTACCCTACGGCGTAGCCTGATGTGCACCTCTCGAAAAATGTAACAACTCGTCAACTCAACGGGTACCCTACGGGGACCGCAAGCGCTGTGATTGGTCTGGGGCCCGTTTCAGAAAGCAGGGTAAGTGCAAACTCAGAGTAAGTTAACCCCAGAAAACGGAATACTCAGGGTTTTTGGTTTCAGAAAGCGAGGTATGTCAAACCCGCGACCGCGGGGTAAGTCAAGCCCATTTCAGAAATCAAGTTATCTTATACTCCGAGTGAGTAACCATAGTAACACACTCCTTGAACCTAACCTGGTCGGGAGCAGGTTTTATTCCACAAACCCAGGGTTTGTTACAATCTCCGCCCCCTTTTCGAAGCGCGAGCTGCATTAATTCGCAGAGAGTTACATTTATGTCGGGAGAGAATTGCTAGGCCCCCTTTGGAGGTTTTATCTTAACTTTTAAGGCCAGTTTAAGACGTATATTTAACATTTCCCAAACAGGCATCCTACTAGCAAGAGCATTTTATTTCTTTAAACTTTCCTGAAAGATGTTCTTGTATTTCATATTCAGCTTCTGCCGAGATCTTTTTATTGCAGAAGGATTGCACCCTACATGAGAGCGAGAGAGAGAGAGAGAGAGAGAGAGAGAGAGAGAGCGGGAGAGAGAGAGAGAGCGGGAGCCTTAAATATAATTCCCATTTTCACAGTTTCAACAAAAAAAGATATAAAAGTGATTGACATATAAACTTGCGCATTAATAAGTGAATATTTTTTTTCTAAATATGTGCTCATATTCACCGTACGCTTGTAACAGTACCTTCAATTCGATTGGCGACAAATGAACACGTGCTTTTGTCACGTGCCGTTGCCATGGTGAATCGTGCTATCTTCACTCAATTGATGATGGCTTTTCATGGCCATGCTGCACGCGCATAACCTAGAGTGAACTTACTCAGAGTCGATTGAACTAACTCAATTCAGCTGGTCTGAAACTGAAAACTCAGAGTAGCGATTCTCTGAGTAAATCAACTCAGGGTTCAGATTTTAACTCGGTGTTGGTTGAACTTCCTTATTGAAACGGGCCCCTGTTTGAACCTTCTCTCAGGTCATAAAACGCTGCGATAGCAGCATGTTTACTCAAATGCATTTCTGAAAGAATTATCTCAGAAAATTATTTGTTAATCTGTAGTTAAAATCACAAGCTGTAACAAAAGTGACCGTTTACTTGCCACTATAACTGCTATAATGCTTCTCAAACGAGCTCATTCTTTTTCGGCTCTTGTCTTGGTTACACAAGTAACACGAGCGTGGGTCATTGCCTGTCGACGCGGCCAACAACGCAGAAGTGTAAATGAAAACCAACACGTAACCTACTCGTAGGTCCCACACAGAACTAAAGATCAGCTTTAGCTTGAGTTTTTTGACAGATAGGAAATGTTAAGTGTAAAGGCCTTTTGATACCAAGAGGAAGAAAGATAACAATAACAATAACTATACGAATGTACACACCAATGGATGACAATGTTCTCTAAACAAGGAAACTAACAAACGTTACGGACAACAACTTATAAGCAGTGAAGCAAGTTTTACGTTGATTATCATGTGCATAGTGTCTGGACTTTTGATCATCCCTTGTATGTTTTGCGATCGCGGTTCGGCTCGCGTGAGCAGCGGATTGGGAATAACTCTCGGTGCTGCAAACTGGGAGCTCTGTCATCTCACGGAAACATGGTTTAAAAAAACTCAGCGTGCCATAGTTTACACTGGACGGGCGGGAAATGTGCATTGAAACTTTCGGATTACACGACCTCTGGTTCACATTATCTGGGCCTGGTGCACTTCTTTTCTTTTGTTTCCAAAAGACTCTGCACACATCCTCTTCACTGATCTAAAGTGCGGGATGTGGGGTGAATGATGGTGATGGGTGTTGTGTAGAGAGAATTTCAGAGTTGGCGTGAGGTGTTAAGTCATTCAGATCATTGACCAGGTGTTGATTGCCTGCACAATTGGGCGATGGTGTCTTCTAGTTAGTGATGTCCAGTGGTGAACAGTAACAAAGTAAATTGACCTAAGTACTGTACTTAAGTACACTTTTTGAGCATTTGTACTTTACTTGAGTATTGTTTTTTCAAGTACTTGTGACTTTAACTTCACTACATTTGAAAGACAAATATCATACTTTTTACTCCACTTCATTTATAAAAAGGCCCAAAAGTAGAGAGTCGTTTCTATGTAGCGAGTTTTCTGGTGAGGGCATTTTTTCTGGCTTGCATTCTGCCAGGACCTTTCACTGTTGCCAAGTATTTAAGTTTTTCTAAGCTTGCGCTTTTCAGGCCAGCTTGGAATGGCCATTTGGTTGATTTCGCAAATCTGTCATGTTAAATTGTGGTGTTGTTATCATCTGTGGGTTCAACTATGTGTGATGCATTGGTTAGAATGAGCCCTAAGACCAATCAAAGATCATATACATTTACATTTATGCATTTGGCAGATGCTTTTATCCAAAGTGACTTATATTGCATTATCCTATACATTTATACTTATGTACACATTTACACATTTAGGCATTTGGCAGACGCTTTTCTCCAAAGTGACTTATATTGCATTATCCTATACATTTATACTTATGTATGTGCAATCCCTTGGGATCGGACACACAACCTTGCGTTGTTAACACCATGCTCTTACTACTGAACTACAGGAAAGATCATAGAAGACAGCGCCATGAAAATGATCGGCATAATTGCTGAAGGGTAAATAAATATCACATACACCTTGAGCTACATGACAGATAAAATGGAAGCCAGAGATAAGAAAGTGTGCATGGCGTTATTTTGTGATCTCCTGCTTTATCAATTAAAGCCGTTTGGAAAATGAATGATGTTTTGAATGTAGTAACTATAGTTGAAGTATTTTATAGTTTATGTTTGAAGTTAAACTATGGTAATTCATATGGTAATAAATCCAACAAAAAGTACACAACAATAAAACAATGGCACAACCACTGACATAAAGGAAATTTACTTTTAATCAAGTACTTTTAAAAGCACCTGGACTACTTCTGTACATTTACTCAAGTAAGAGCTTTTACTTGTAGTGGAGTATTATTTGACCAGTAGAATCTGTACTTTCACTCATGTAAGGAAGTTGTGTACTTCGTCCGCCTATGATCATGTCTGTCATGCCTTTAATCAATGTTCCTTGAAGAGAAAAATTTCACAAGGTAGAAGAAATTTGTCTCTTCACATATAAATATTCTGTCTTTTAACTGTAATTATGAATTTATTTATTTAAGAGGAGGCCTCTCAGAAATAGCAAAGCAGGACTCGACGTTAATTGTTGTCCACTTGTACGAGACAAGAGAATTTTTTGTATGGGCAAGTGAGAGAGAATTTTACTTGCCTGACCAGACAAAAACACTGAAAAAAAAACAGTGCTACGAAAAAAGTTGTCTGTGCTAACAATCGTTTGTCGCGATTGTGCATGTTTGTCTGTGACATAAATCAATGGCACATAGCATTAAGTCTGTATAAATGGATGCGTAAAACTAGATTGAATGAGCGAATGAGGTGCACAGATAGATTAACATACTACACAAGTGATGGACGAAGATTTGTCTGCATCTGCACTGTATGAGGATATAAACACATGAACTTCATCTCCAGAGTTGCTATGAGAGTATATTTTACAAGCATTTTGCTGTTTGAGTGAAGCTAAAACTCAAGCGTCTTCCTGCCGACACGTAAAAATAAAAGTCCCATGAACTTGAACTCTCTGTATAAATACTGTAAAATACTGTATTTTTTGCTTTAGGTTATTGCACTTCCCTTGTAGTAAATTGATAATCTGACGTAAACACTGTAGTTTACTATACTAAGGTTCAAAAACACTATAGTATCTAGGAATTTTACTGCAGTTTCCTATAGGAAATAACACTATAGTATACAACACTAATACCAAATTTATACCAATATCCACAGTGTTTGATTTTCAAGGTTACTTTAGGTTATTAGGAGAACTTCATCTGAAAGTGACATTTGTGCATGTTAGAGCAAACCTGATCAATATTCATTTACTTAAATTATTTCCTAAAATGTATATGAATAAAATGTTTTCCTCTATGGCAGTGCAGATCTGCATCACAAGCAAATAAATTAATTTCAAACCTTTTAAAAATTTCACTCAGGTCTTTAGGAAAAAAACAGGACATTTGCAATTCAAATGCTTTCAGTTGAGAGCTAACCTCAATGTGCTGCCAGCCATTAAAAATACATTTGTGTTTTTTTGATCCTTTATGTAGCTTGCTTGAGGGCTGCAGGATGCCACAAAAATAATAAAACAACACTACTGTATAACTACAAAACTAGCAGTGATAGCAGGCATAATAATCTGTCACTTGAGATGAGTTCAGATATCCCTTAAATAAAAATTAACCTTTTTGAGTGTTATATCTCAAAACAGATGAATGTTGCATATTGTTTAAAACAGTACCTACAATTTTGCACTTTTTGGATGCATTTCAATCTTCCGGTTTGAAGTGAACGTTAAACCAGCGTCCCAATATACAGATTTGTAGATTGTCTGTTGTGGGTAGCCTGTACATGCCTACTGCATTTGAGTGTTTCTTCGCAAACAGCCATAATGCGGCCAAAGTGTTAAAATTTCCTAATGCTTTTACAGGGCCCTATCATATACTCGGCGCAATGCGTTTTAGCTAGTTTCATGTCCTGCGTCACGTTGTTTAAATAGCTAATGCATCTGTGCCCGTATGTGCTTCCATGGGCATGCTTGTCAGAAAACGAGGTATTCAGGTGCATTGTTGGCGCATTGTTATTTTGAGGCAACCTAAATAGAAACTGAAACCTGGTGTAATGTCAACGGCCCAATATTTCTTTATTTAAAGAGCATGTTAGTAATACAGTATATGCTATAGACGGGTACACAGCATGCGTACATTCGGTTTATTACACACAGAGTGACTCGCAGAAGCACACAAACATGCCAAATATTGGATTACAATGTAATAGATTATTATTGTGTACATAAAGATAAAAAATCCGGTTTGTCCTGTGTCTGCTCGCGCGTCTTAACCTTTCCTTTTTTGAGAAGCATCCGGTCTTTGCTCTTGCAAAATATTGTGGTTGTAAATAGTGAATCCGCAATGGTGCGAGCACAAATTATATTATTGTGTTAATAAGTCTGTTTTGAATGGTAAGGATATATGCTTGTAGTCTTTGAAGTCCATCCAAATTTGGGATGCAGGCTGTGATCAATAAAGCATCCTTTACTGTCTGGATGCAATAGGTTTGGCAGTCCCACATTAATTTATACTCATTGGATTCTGTCCTACAAGAGTGAAAAGATGCAGGCAGCGGTCATTGAAGCGTCCCTCTGTCTGGCTGCTGTAGCCTGTGGTTGGCAGCGGTCATTCAGCAACACAGAGAAGGTGGGAGTCAGTCTTGGATTAGAAAGCTAGCTGAAAAAGGTTCTAGTTTATTCTGAGGAAGTGCACACAAATTAAGTTACATCAATGTAAATTATATTTATTGTTAAAGTGCAATCTTGAAAATCCTGGGAAGTGGTTCTGATTCCAGCAGGCCAGGTAGAAGCATATACAAGCCTTTGTATCGCAATTAGCAGACAGAATAATATCTTTGAAATGATCTCTCTTAAAATGTAGAATTCACGAGTTCATCTGAGCAGATAATGAAGATAGCAGGGGTAGTAAAAGTATGCGTATTGGCGTGCTGTCCGGGGAGCAGGTTCCGAGCTCCCCTATTCCATCCGATCCCGGAACGCTCCCACCCCCCAATAGGGGTGAGTGCGCCGAGCTCGTAAACGGCCGAACCCAGAACTCACCCCCAGAGTTCTGCTATCGACAAGAGCTCAAGTAGAGGAGCCGGGGAGGTGGTGGGATGTGTAATCCTTTAGAAATGGCTTCAGGTAAGAATCTTTGTCTACTTAAGTGCTGGTTCGCTTGAGCTGATAGGGTAGAGTCTATGATTGCTGATTGCGAACCAGCCGGTCTTAATTATCTGCTCTGGCTTCTCCCGAACTTTGTTAATCTATAATTATCCATTAACATCATTTCACGAGTTCACCCGAGCAGATAATGAAGATAGCAGGGGTAGTAAAAGTATGCGTATTGGCGTGCTGTCCGGGGAGCAGGTTCCGAGCGAGTGCGCCGAGCTCGGAAACGGCCAAACCCGGAACTCACCCCCCAAAAAGTGTAAGGATATGAGTTGGATAGCAGCCAGGTAGCGCATACTCCTCAAAAATAAACCGCTGAGAGAAAGGCTTCCTGGATGGTGGCTTGGTCGCGCATGTCCTGATGCGGCAGATGTTGTCATGGCCTCTGGATGTAGATTTCTGAGGGAGTTCTTCTGTGATCGTGAATTAGAATCATGTTCCTGGGGAGCAACAGAACTGGAAGGTTCGCTAGCTTCGGCAGGGTGACTTTTGCCTGTTTGCTGTGGCGGAGCATAGTTGGAAGCACGGGCCTCTGTGGAGTTGTTCTCAGCGGCGAAACAAGCTTCCTGATGCCAGGCGTCTGCTGAGGCAGAGAAGGGTTTGAAAGCACGGGCCTCTGTTGAGCGGTCGCTGTGGCGACGCTGGCTTTGAGGATGAAAGGTGTTTGCTGAGGCAGAGCGTGAGTAGGAAGCAATGGTCCACTGCGGGGCATTTGCTGCAGCCATGTTAGCTTCGAAATGCATGAAATCTGCTGCGGCAGAGTAAAGATTGGGAGCCCTGGGGTGGTCACTGCGGTGACTCCGGCTTCTAGCACGGATGGGGTGGAACACGTTCTGCTGCGGCAGAGAGAAGTTTGAAGTAGCAGAGAGAAGTATGAATCGATGTGCCCCTGTGGGGGTGTTCGCTGACGCGATGCTGTCTACGTGCTGCTTGGCGTTGACTGCTGTAGAGCCAGGGTTGGGACCCGGGATTGATCACTGCGGTGACACTGGCTTGTGGCTTGGGGTGTGGAACACGTTCTGCTGCGGCAGAGAGAAGTTTTGAAGCCATGTTCCCCTTCTGGTATTGGGGTGGGGGTGGGGAGCACGTTCTCCTGCGGCAGAGAGAAGTATGAAGCTCGGGCCCCTGGTAGAGCGGTCGCTGCGGCGATACTGGCTTCGGGCATGAAAGGTGAGGGGAGAAGCAAAATACTTCGGGGGAAGGGGTAAGGGAAGCATGCGAGGGATTCTATCAGAGGAAAGACATTCTGCGGCAGAGTGAGGGATGAAGCACGGGCCCCGGCGGGGGGGGTCGCACAAAACGATACTGGCTTCGGTGGAAGGGGACAAGGGGAAGGAAGCATGCAGGGAGGGGTAAGCTGAGGGTAGGAAAGACGTTCTGCAGCGGCAGAGTGAGGGATGAAGCACGGGCCCCTAAGGGGGCTGTCGCGTGGTGCGATACTGGCTTCTGGGGAAGAGGAGGGGGTAAGGGAAGCATGCGAGGGAATTTTGGGGAAGGGAAGACATTCTGCTGCGGCAGAGTGAGGGAGGAAGCACAATACTTCCGGGAGAGGGTAAAGGGAAACATGCGAGGGATTCTGTCAAGGGGGAGGAAAGACGTTCTGCGGCGGCAGAGTGAGGGATGAAGCACGTGCCCCTGCGGGGGCTGTCGCGGGGTGCGATACTGGCTTCTGGGGAAGAGGAAGGGGTAAGGGAAGCATGCGAGGGAATTTGGGGAAGGGAAGACATTCTGCTGCGGCAGAGTGAGGGAGGAAGCACAATACTTCCGGGAAGAGGTAAGGGAGACAAACAGGGATTGATCTATGGGGAGGAAAGACAGTGAGGGATGAAGCGGTCTGCTTCTGGGGAATGGGATGGGGGAAGGGGAGCATGCGATGGAAGGATTTACTTTGGGGAAAGGGTTGGCTCTGCTGCGGCAGAACATGCAGGAGCATGTGGCATGGAGTGAAGGTGCCTCTGGTGAGGGGAGGCGCGGTGATGATGCTTCATCTGGGAAGAGCTGCTTGGTGGGGGGAGGCTGATGCTGGACGTGGTGGGTGAGGAGAGTCCGGTGTGCTTTCCTGATGAGGGCACGGTCGGTCCTGATGTAGCTCTTGAATGCGTCGGAAGACCAACGGCCGAGAGCTTGGATCTGAGATTGCATGAGGGCCTTTTTGGGCGGCAGTGGTTGCCGCGCCAATGCATAATGAATGGGTGGAGAATAGATCCGCTGGGGTGCCTAGTCGTAACAGCATCGATTTTAGATGTTTTAGATGAACCAAAAACGAGAAGCGGGGCGATCAGAATCGTCCATGAAGAGAGGGTCGGATGGAGATGTAACTTGTGACGTCCTGAAAGGGATATATGCTGCCAGGGTTTGGAACGGCTGGATGGGTGAGCAGATGACCTCGTTTGGCCTGGTCCGTCTCGCTTGCTTGCTTTGCTTGATCAAGAACGAGATTGTGTCAGAATGGAGCATGGACGATTCAGAAATGGTAAGATGAACTGAAGGGTCGAAGTGAGATGTAGTAGTGAATTCCAGCCCTTGCGAAGATTAGAGATTCATTTGGTTAGGACTTCTAAGGTGATGGGTTGTTGTCTGGCATCTCGGGGAGTGGGTTGGTTTCTCTGGATCGCCTTGAGGAACATGGATGTCTGAGAAATTCCTTTGTCTAGGAAAGGTGCGTTGAACATTAATTGCGAAAAATTGGATCCCGCTCAAGTAACCTTTGATGGAGCTGGCTTGGAGATGCTTCGTGTTATTGAGGAAGGAGATGAGTGACTTGATTGAAAGGAGGGAAGAATCCGGGAAGGGGATGTTGTATGAGAGGTGGAATTCCTCCAAGCCGTGAGGTATGACCGTTGGGTCCTGTGAGAAACGGCATGGATGATTGAGTTTCTGGAGGCGGTTAGCAAGGTATTTAGAGGATGATTTAATTAAATAGTGAGGCCGAAAAGGGGGGGACTGGCATTGGTGATTGGTCTGCCTATGGTGCAAGAAGCCTGAATTTCTGCTAAAATCTGCGCCCTGATGCTGTTAGAGACCGGAAGAGGTTCCAGCGTTTGAAGGCAACAGCATGGGGACAGCAGTCGCCAAAGTATGCTGAGATTTTGCCTGAGTCGCAGAGATGAGGGTGCTTCCTCAGACCGGTGACGGCATCCTGGCAAGCGACGGCTGTTAGCAGCAGATCCGCTGGCCATGAGGCGGGTGCTTGGGTAGGTGGAGGAGTGATGTTTAACGGGTAAACGTGACCGGAAAGTTCTGTTGCAGGCCAGCTCGAGCTGTGCTGGCGGTTGCCTTGTGAGGAAGCAGGCAATGTCCCGTCTGCCCCCCCCAACTGGAGAACAGCTGGCATTGACGATGGCTCACATGGAGCGCAGCCTAGCCTAGCTGACTTGTGGAATGCTCATGTATCTTCAAGTTGATGTGCGCTCTGTGTGGGTCAAAAAACAATTATTTCAGAGTTAACATTGTGACTGCGTTGCGATTCCAAGACGCGGTTGTGTTCAGGTTGGCAGACGAGATACCATAGAGATCTTGCGGTTAAGCAACTGGTAAATATACTGGTGCATGCCCCTGTTGTGTAGCTCAACCCTACAGTTTGTAACAACCGCCCTAGATGGCGCATGATCAAAACAGGCCATAGCTGGATGACGCTGTGAAGGCACGTGGAATGATGGGATCTGTTGTCTTCACCGCTGACGGCCATCAGTCAGACGGGAACGCAAAATGTTAGCGTATTAAGTAGAGCAATAAAGTTTATGATTATGTTGCATATATTTGTGGTCCATAAATAAGTTACTGCTTGAAACGAGCTTGTGGCTAACTAGACGCTGGACTCTACATCCACCTTTGTCCACGACACTGTGGAGATGCGGTTTCTACGTCAGAAAGGCGGTAACAAATACGATTTACAAGTAGATGGAATTATTTGAGATATAGTAAATACTCCGTTGAACAAAATATATATGAAACACTTGCTTGTGATTTGGGGATAGTTTACTGCGAAATTGTTGCAAACTGCACCTTTAAAGGTAACGGGTGCGTGCGTTACTTGGGCAAGATGTAAATGAGAACGGCACCCTGTGTAGAAACTTATCCCGTTGGATGATACGGACGGTTTTTGTTGACTAGCGATCCCTTTCGGAAGTGCCGATTATGTTACTAATCTCCGGAGTTTTTAAGGATAGCATGACTGACGTTCTCTAAACGGCACTGTACCGTGCTGGATAGCGATATGCCAATCTTGAGTGCAGTGGCGCCGTGGAATTACAGTGGATACATCGAAATGTATTAAAAGATTGTACTCACCCAGCTTCTTGCGTGACAGCGAGTTCGGCTGTTCAAGCATTTGTAAACTCAGTTTATAATCATACATTCTCATAAATTGTGAAGTATCGGAATTGAGTCATTGAATTTGAGAGTAAACGTTGCTGCATGGGACGACAGAATGAATCGTTTCCCCCAAGATTATGCAGCCATTGAAACGTTAACGTGTTGTCATTGAGCTATTTATTGGATTGGGTAGAATTACCGCGATCTTGTTAGCCGTACTAGCCCATGTTTGATGGTGCCGGCGTCTTAACGCTCGATCCCCGTTAGCAGTGAGCCAACGTTAGCAGCGAGCTAGCGTTTGCAATGAGCCGGCGTTTAGCAGCGAGCTAGTGTCCCGGCAGCAATTGCATGTGGGAACGAACGAGGTGACGAGCACGACATATACAAGCAGGGATACGGAATCGCTTCCCGAATCTGCGGGAAGATGTATTTGAAAATGTTGCCTTACGGAACGGTCCTGCTGCGTGACTGCATCGTTTATCAAACCCGTATGATCCATTGAATAGCTCACGTCCTTCATGTGATGTGTAATCCTTTAGAAATGGCTTCAGGTAAGAATCTTTGTCTACGTGCTGGTTCGCTTGAGCTGATAGTGTAAAGCAGGGGTCACCAACTAGCGGACTCCGGTCCGAATGCGGACCGTGAGATGCTTCCCTCCGGACCCTTAAGCCTTTTGATGTTTTAAATAAATGGACGCATTAAAATATTTTCTAATGCAGTCAAATTTATTGCAGGCACATCAAGGTCCGCTCAGTAGCACTTTGGGTCCTTCGGTGCACTTTTGCTAGAGACAGACTCGCTGCACACCGCGCAGACAGATGTAACTGTCAGTGACAGAAAAACAATGTCATTTTTCAAAAGTTAGAAAAGTTGACGCTAGAAAACCATGTTTTCCGATATGAATTGGTGGATAGATTTTCATTTTATTCTTCCTGCAACATGCACGAGGCCGGTTTGTCTGATTTGCTCGGAGTCTGTTGCGATTGTCAAAAGTGGAAACGTTAAACGGCATTACGAGACATTGACACTATGAAGAAACTTGACCGCAGCAGTCCGAGGTAAGGACACGGAAATATATTAGCTCAAAGCCCAGTGTAGCGATCTACCCGTGTCGTCCCTCACTCACTTACCGCCCAACAATGAGCATATGAATGTTCACTAAGAATACAGTTGATCATAGAAAAACATCACAGCCCTTAACTGATTGGAAAATAGTAGAAGAGTGAATGAAAGCTGCGTGTGAAACACGTTTAGAAGGAAAGTAAAGACATGAAATAACTGTAAAGAAAATATTAAACAAACCTCCCTTTCAGCTGCAAAAGCCACAAGAAGAGCTGAAATGTTATCAGAGAATGTACTTGATGCTGCTATTAATGTTAATCTCAGTTTAGCAGAAAACCTCACTTTAGTTTTCTTTTAAAGTTGCTAATGTTGAAATGAATGTATGTTCAGTTCAGGTTTAAAGATTAGGGTATTTTGCACATTTTCCTTCATTATATTGTTGTCAGATATTGTAATGCTGTCCCAGATATGAAAAGACATGTTTGTTTCTTTGGTCTGCCAAAAAACATAAATTCATGTTTTTAGGTATTTTAGGTAATGGACCTTGGCCTATAAGGAGGGTTCCT
Organism: Triplophysa tibetana; assembly: GCA_008369825.1. NCBI lineage: Eukaryota > Metazoa > Chordata > Actinopteri > Cypriniformes > Nemacheilidae > Triplophysa > Triplophysa tibetana. The sequence goes on from CM017912.1 coordinate 7,756,459, forward strand.
TTACTGGACCTCAAGTAATTTTAGTTGAAGACTCCTGGTGTAGAGTCTATGATTGCTGATTGCGAACTAGCCGGTCTTAATTATATGCTCTGGCTTCTCCCGAACTTTGTTAATCTATAATTATCCATTAACATCATTTATAAGAGGAGCTTTCAGAAAGACCATCACTATCATATATTTTATTTTATGTGATATTACAGTTAACTTCTTTTCACCATGTTTGCTTCAAAAAAAAAATTATTTGGATGAAAAAAACGTTACACTTCAAATGATAAGGTTATGGACTGTCAATCGTGCAGCGGTAGACGATCACCAGCATGGTTTTTCTTCAGTGAGTTTAGAAAAAAAAGCACTGGTGAACCTTCTTGACCAGACTGGAGGTCTTGGTGGTCCAGGATAGGTCCGCTCGACGGCTATTCTGTTGATGTTGATGGGGGCGTGCGTGCTTCCTTTCTCCCTCCTGAAATCAATCATGAGCTCCTACTGCAAAATCGCAAAAACTGGGGAGATGGTGAGTCAGTTGCTAACATTCATTTAAATATCTTTCTTTGTGTTCAACAGAACGAAGAAACATGAATAGGTCTAGAGCAACTTTAGGGTAAATAAATGATGACAGAATTTTCATCTTGGGTGGAGTATCCCTTAAATATATTCACACACTTGATTATTTACAATTGTTTGCTCTTTTCTACATTATCAAATGCTTATGTAATGTTAATGAAAACAAATAAATGTAATTAACTGCAAATTGGTTGAAACATTTGTTGTAAAAATGATCATACTTTCCATACGTTCATTTTTGTTACTTTTTGGTTGTGTGGTGGAAGGGTATTGAAAACAGAAGAATCTGAAAAATAAGGGTTACTATATAGTGGAACGTATTATCAATCATGCCATTCCAGAGGCTGAGGCTGGAGACTTGGAAGATCAATTGTGGCCTCAATCATTCAAACATTTTTTAGAGAGAACCACGTGTGTATATTGACAGTACAATGTATATTTGCATAGCAATATACAATAATGTGTGTCAATAATGCCATTGATATGTATCAATCCTGTCCCAATCTCTTGCTACTGTATCAATATTGTATATGCACTAACATACTGTTGAGACTGAATAAGTGCAGCCTACAATGTCAAGTCTAGTCAAGTCAAATTTATTTAAATAGCGCTTTTTACAACTTTCATTGTTACAAAACAGATGTACATAAAACATTTTGAATATAAGCAAAACAATTAAAGCATACATTTAAGATTAGGAAGAGAGAAATACAGTTCAAATATTTAACAGAGTATGTTGGTAAAACTAATGTAAAATACATAAATAAAATAAAGCAGTCTCCGGCCAGGCAAATGGTGCAAAACAAAAAAAGATAAACTTAGTGATAAGGTAAATTATAAGTTTAAGATCATTAATAATCAAGTAGCGGTAGAAATTATCCAGTAAAGACATGTCAAGACGACGTCAGGTCTGGGCATGAACTACATCCTGCTCGCTTGGACTGGAGTACTGTTTTGCACTCTTTGATGCAACAAATAGATCAGTTGTTATTGGAAGTGTTCATGATTCCGGATGACCCAACTAATGCAGCCTAAACCCTCAGAGGATTTATATTATGGAAATGTTGTGTATGCAACAGTAAAAAATGCCTCTTTAGTCTAGATTTTAACAGAGCGTGTCTGTCTCCCGGACAGTGCAGGGAATACTGTTCCAAAGTATGGAGTTTTTCAAAGTCTTAGTGTCATTGTCATTTCGCCATTTTTACATAACACAGTATTAACATTTAACACATTGTTATATATATTTGCAGTGAGGTGTGTTGGAGTTTTGAGGGGTCATTGTGAATGTGTGACAGTCAAAAGGAGCAAAGATGCCCTGGGAAACTTCTTGGAAAATGGTACCTTATACTGTCGTCACATTTGATTTTGAATGGGAGTGGTGGGCAGAATAAAGAAGTGGGAATAAATCCAAAGAGTTGACGTTGGAGTTTAATGGATTTGTGCCTGATTACTTCAGATCTGTTTGTTGGGTTGTGTGGTAGTTAAACTACAATGCCCTTCGCAAAACTGGCAGGACTAAATTAACCAAAAGAAGTTTAAATCTTGCAAAATCTCTTTTAATGATGGTAAATTTAGTGTATATAAATTCAATTTACAGAATTATTTAGTTTCTCACACATAAACAATCAAAATCTCTGTTTGGATTAAGCCGTTAAAGAATAAATACTCTTAGTACACAATAAATACTTTTTTAAATACACAAAAAAATACATAATTTTCACACAAACATTCTATAAGAGAGAAAGTTGGATTCTTGCCTTCATTCACCGTCTAAAAATGAAGATGTTTAAGGTCTATTCCACACATTGGCTTAACACTGACATCTCTTCTGCTTAATTGACTGCCATAAATGATGCAATGGATTTTAGGAGTGGCCAAATGAGTACTGTTACAAACTTAATTATGAAGAGATCTCATTTACATGAGGAGGAGATCACATTTACATCCAAATGATATTGAATCTACAAGGAACAGAAATCAAACCTCAAAGTGCTGCGAAAATCGCCTTGCATCATCTGTGTTTACAGGAGCGTAGCAGGCATTTAAAAAGTGGGGTGCACAGCTGTCAGTTTAAGTGAACCAAATTGTGTAGCATGCTACACAAGATATTAGAAGAAAAAGATATTAACCTTCATAACAAGTTCTAACCAGAGAATTAAATTTCACTTTTGGGTTGAATATTACACAACATGTCGCTAAGGATGAACATTGATGATTGGTGGTGCCTGTATGAACGTGTGAAAGATACATTTACCTTATTAAACATGCATACATGAGTGGGAACAGGTTATTTATAGCCGATTCGCCAACAGTACAAGGTTGTCCAATGCCAAAAAAATACTGATTTAAATTATTAAAATGTTTAAACTAAACTAAAACAACAAAGAATGTCACTTTTTTTAGTTCAACAACGGTTAAAACAAGTTAGTAGAGCTCTACTGTCTTGCAGCCTAGGCAATGATTTAATATAATATAAAAAGTTCTAATTTTTCCGCAATTATGGTTATAAAAGACATGAAACCTGTTTTTGGTTGAGAAGCATTGGATTCTCTCCATCTCTGAGATGCTATAAAGATTCACAGTGTAAGTCTGATGTCTTTATACGTTGATTGTTCGCATTTAATGTGCTTTTCTCTATTGTGTGACTGGATGTGATGTTCTGCTTTCTGACGGAGATTAATGACAGTGGTTGGAATTTTTCATGGATTATGATGCCAACAAAATTACCACTTTGTGCATTGAAAAACCGAGCGTGTGGGCTCAGATGTGTTTACCAGAAACTTTTATTTTGCACCTTCTTTGGTTTTCTTTTTATCCACCTTCGGCTAAGATTATAAAGCCCCAAATCTTAAAATTTGTGGTGCAATTGAATTTCTACACACGCTATTGCACTCTATATTTCTCAGTATTTTTGTATTGTTTTGTGTTTGAGTATCTAAAAATTCTTAAATCAAGGTACATTTATTTAAGATGCTAGATTACCTATATTAAGATTTATTTAATTCAAGAATTCATTATTTAATTGAAGTTTCGACTTAACCCACTTAGTAAGAAATTATTATTTTTGCAGTTGCAATAGCAAAAATATGAACTGGTCCAGTTAAACATCTTGAACGAACAAAATCATACATGTACAAAACAGGTGACATTAAATAAAGATTTAGTTGCAAAGGAAATAAAATCATTGCCCGTTCAAAGCATGAAAGCATTAAAGATACTTTGCAATGAACACATCAAAACTGTAAATCAAATGATTTCTAAAACTTTTGGTTCTGACTTTTGTCTACATGTAATGTTAATGATTCTGTATATTGTCGTATACAGTTATTCATTTATACATTGTAATGTTTTGACTTGCTTTAGCTTTACTGTACGTTTCTGCAGTAAACATCTTGGAAGTGTGCTGTTTCATGAAACTAACAGTGCACAGATTGGAAACTGCTAATGACCTATTTAATGACGACGGTCTGTCAGATATATCTTAGTATTACTGGAGGCCCAATTATGGTAGTCAGTGATACATGATTCAGAAATGGCCCCTCAAAGCATCATATTAACACAAATGGGATTCTCTTCATTACCAAAACAGAATTCCACTCAGCTGATTTCCATAATTTAATGTAACAGGGTGTAATTAACCTAAAATGTTCAACAGAATCGAATATCCATATTCATTTCACAGCAAATTACAGACATGCGGAAAAACACAGACTGTAATTACTGACTACAAACAGCATTGAGCAGGATTTAATATCAGAGAGGATGTAGAAATGAATTAATTATGCATTCAAGAGGACTTAACAAACGGAAAAGTTGAACTTAAAAGTCTCTCCCTTGTTTTTTTCTTCATTTAAACCATTTATAAATGATTTAAGTGAGAGGTCACTAGAACTGGCTCACAAAACATGCATGCCATGTGTTTAAACATGCATACCTTACTTAACCACAGAATGCAAAAAGTGAAATGAATAGAATATCCAAAAATCTATAGCATGACTAAAATCCATGATAGATATTGTGAGAAATGTCCAATATTTCTTACAATACCTGTGGGTGTGATTTGGCAAGTTCAGAAAATTGCTTTCACATCGAAATAAACTGAACTCTGAGGCCAATGGCTTAAGTGTGAAGACCTCTCTTAAGAGATTATCTACTCACCTGAAGCCGAGTCAGGAACACACACACATACACACGCACGCACACAAACGCTCTCAGCAAGCTAAAGATAAATAACACCTGGCTTTTCAAATGGAAGCGTGTTCCACTCCAACGCTCTTTCGTAAAGTGCTTTAATTAGAAGAGCCGAATGATCACCGAGAGTAAATCTGCCTCACAAGCACAAAATGAAAACAAAACAGCAAGCACTGTATCCAATAAACCTATCTCAGCTCATGGACAAAATACATTGTTCCAGTACATTTTCAATATTCCAGGCAAAGCGAAACCGTGCCTCTTCGGTGATACAGTATCTTTCTTAGGCTCTGGGTTTATTGAGAAGCAGTGATTTGTGTTGGACTCAAAAAATGTAGTGGCAGATTACCTTCTCTGTTTATCTTTTGTTTTTAAGTTTTAATTTGATGTTCACACTGGGTAAATCCCATAAAAACGTAGAGCCACCCCCCAAAAGTGCAAAAAGTTTTCACCCCCATACTGTACAAACGTCTCTTTTTTTAGAATGTGATCAATTACATTCGGTACTGGTAACGGAACAACTGACACAAAACCAATGCAAGTCATTGAGTTCTACCATTGTTCGGTTGCAATATTCTTCAAAATTTATTTTGAATTCTTCAAAAGTCATTCAGGATTGAAGGGTGACAAGGTGACATGATGCCCGAATTTTCATTTCTGGATGAATGAACCATTTAAGGTCACAACAAGCTCAAGGCAGAAAAAGAGTCACTGGTGTTAAAAAGATCTACTTCTCATTTCATTGTTCATACTTGACAACATTCTTCATAACGTCATCAGTTTGAGACCGTTTGTGTTACTTAGAACATAAAGTAAGATGAGTTCTGCTATGTGAGTTTTGCCATTCAACATTTGGAAAGTTATGTAAAGGTTGGCAGACGCTCCACTGACAACATTAACTGTGGAAGTGGTCCACAGAAAGAAATTTGCAGAAAATTCTTTCTACTGTTAAACGTAAAAGTAAGTAATTAGAAAGGAATGAAGCCGCTGAAGTGCTTACAAGGACAGTTTAAGATTAGACCCCAACAATACAATACTGAAAGCTAACTGTTTCTCATGTGTTACTTCTAATGGACATAACTTTTGCTGTGTAAAGTTAAAGTGCTGCTTTATATCTGTGGCAAGGGAAAGAAGATAATTTTTATGACAACATATTCATCAAGACTGACACTTTTAAATGTGTAATTTTTCTATTTCCATTGTTGTATGCGGTGATATTAGCGAATGTGACAGGCAGTGTTGAACAAATGTTTGAAGAAGCAGTCATTGTGTGGAAAATATCTTGAAAAGTACAATGTCTTCATCTGTGGTTGCAAGTGCTTGCAACATAAAGAATTATAGAGACTAACTGGATTGCAAATTATTGCATAAAATGTCTGACCCTGCAGAACAATATAATAATTTGTGGGACAATTGTAAAGAATGAACAAGAAAGAATCTTAAAAATGGATGTAAAACTGATGCTTTGAAACCACATTATTTCATACAGTCCATGAATGAAAGTATGCAGCAGAGACCAATTGGCCTTTAAGTCATATTGGCTCATCAAAGAAGGTTGAGATTGCTATAAAGTTCTTCATACAGTCAGTGTAGATGATGCCTTGACACCTGATGTTGCTCGTTACCATTTTCTTACTCTGGTAACCTGGTTGAACCTTCCATATCAATATCAGCTTCTCTCAGACATGAATGAAAGTGTTTCATTCTTTATTCATTGTGAGAATTTACATTAATATCAGCAAAAGTTGCTCAAAATAGCCTAAGTTTGTAATACTGTTGTTCCACTTTCACATTTCAGTTGGCCAAGTTCTGCTTGAGTTTCGAATAGGGTTCACCTGAGTTGACATCCATTGCTGCTATCAACATCTACTCTATTCTACATATTTCTAGCTTCACCTCTTTTGCCCGCCCACAAACAGCTAAAACATTTGATGTTATTGCTGCGCTGAGAAATTTCAAAACTTAAAAAATGATGTCTCGGAGAACACTTTGCTTTTTAGTATTGCTGATGCAGCGTTGCATATGCATTCAGAGAGAATGTTGGTGGTCAGGAAATCGTCTCATTTCTCTTTCAACTGGAATCACATTGGATGTGCACAAACATGGTGTCTTTACAGACAAGTTTATGTCATAAAAGTCACTTTTTATGTAGACTAACAGATTTTATTTTTCTAAATGGCCCAAATATACACATGGCATATCTCTCCTGGCTGCTATAAAACTACAGTATGACGTCATATACAATATGCCAAGACAGCATTGATTTAGTTTTTTTACTTTGGACCTCTAGCTACAAGATAATTATCATCAGTGCAGTTCTTTTTTTTAATTTAGGAGGTGAAGACTTCATCCAAGTTGAGAGATGAGTTGTCATTTGGCACATACCGGCTTGTGCCATGAAACTTTGGTCATTCACAAGAAAAATGAGAGTTTTCTTTGTCTTGTGCCAGGAGGAGGCTCTTTTCACATCAACGTAATTATTTTAATTGCTTTTTGAAGGATGCTTGAATCCATGGAGAACTGTATGCACTGTATGTTTTTATCAGTATTATAAATTCATCACAATAATGAATCATGAAGCAACATCTCACAAGTGTAGTGGCTTTATTAAAAAGTTTTGAAACCAGGGGCACATAGGGTATAATTGAACTGGGGGGACCAAGCTGTCAGCAAATGATTTCAACTCAGTTAGTTATTTTGCGTAATTTGGTCTTTAACTAGTGCGCAAGTAGTTACTTTGCGTAATTTGGTCCAATGGTTTGGACTTAAAAGTCCTTGGAGGATTCTTATTTATAATAATAGAAAAACAACAATGAACAAAGGCCTATCTAATCAACAATGGCAAATACTACAGGTGCAATGGAAGCGGCATTCAGCTCCACATGGAACTCCTGGGACGGGGTCCGGAGTTGTTGCAGGCTAGCAGCAGCACACAGAGAACTGATTCTGAAGCAGTGACAGCAAAATTATTAAGGAGAGGTGTGCCTGTCCACCGCTACTTAGGTTAATGTAAATAGCGGAAACGCCGATGAATCCTCAGTTTTACAGATGTTTGTGGCCTTTCGTAAGGACAGTGAGGGAGAAGGATCGGGTCACTATGAATCTGATTGAAGGCGGTCATGGCATCCCTGTCCCTAGTGCCATCTGCACGTCTCATTGAAACAGTTAAATATGTATGAATGTCACTGCATTACAAGGAAAATAAATCATTATTAATAAAGTTAGCACATGCAATTTTTTTTTCAAGCAACACATTCTAATAAAGCTTGTTAATTTACACGATAAAATGATTCTAAGCTCATGACAGTATATATGCTTGTTTCTATGATAGCTTATATGAATGTTCAAGGATTTTTCAACAAATGGTCACTGAAAGACGTTTAGAAATCAATAATGCAAAGTTACTGTATGTATATATTTACATAAACATTTATGGATTTTGCAGACACCCTCCTTGGCATTGCTAGTGCCATCCTCCTACCACTTAGCCACATTAAAGCCACATTAAAGCCACATCAACTGTCTGTTATCGAGCAGATTTTAGTTTGGAACGCTCAGCAGTGATCTTGCTCTATTCTAAGACTCAGATGTATTTTTTACTGTGGTTGTTTCTTTCATACACGTACAGGGAAACTCGAAACAGCTTTCACTGACATATTTTAATGATGTCTAGATTGTAGGTTAGTAATATTTCAGTTTCTTTGAACTTATGAAAACAAGAACATTTCAGGATGTTGATGTCCTCGCAAAGGTTAAAATACACCATTGTCACTGTTTCATCTCAAAATGCACAAAATATTTTTGTGTAAGGCTTAAATTTAACCAAATGAATAAACCATAATTTAATAATAAATAAATAAACTTGGACTTAGGTTACCGCCTAGTCCTGACTTAATCTAATCGCTGTCCTGGAAACCGCCCCTCGGAGTTTAACTAACAGTCCTTTTCATCTTCACCATCACTCCCCCAGGACCAAAGTCAGTTCCTTTGAAGGCTCTAGATAACCTAAGCTGAAGTTGTTGCGGTTTCATCTGGTATCTGTAAGAGCTCTGATGTCACCTGATTTACAACAGGTGAATGTGATATTCTCTTATCATCACACACTACCGTGGAGGATTAAGTAAACAAGTATATCACTAAATTCAGGGCATCCTATGATCAGTTATAGGGTATTTTTGCCCCCGTGATTGAAATTTATTCGCCAAGCTGGGTGGTATATGGGCGTTATTCATGTTTTCAGTTTAGAGCACATTTGTCAGATTTCACATTCACATATGCCTCAGATTTACTTAGACAATACAACAGCTGTGTATTCGTTAAATAAAATCTGTAATCTTACATCATAAACACTAATGACACTGAACTGAAAAAATAGGGGAAAAATGAAATGTTTTATACTCTATAAAGAGATTGTAAACTGAAAAATACTTGTCCGCCAACACCCACTAAACATGTTCAGACTAAAATGAAGCCTTACTGTGGAGATGGATCTTACCACACAAAAGAGGACAGACTGTGCTCTTGTTGCACAGTAAATGAGGTCAGAAGAGAAATTCATGCCACACTGTGTGTGAATAATGAAACAATTCACTGGTTTTGCAAACCAAAAAACTTTCCCAGTAAAATAATAAAACCATTACCAAAAATTATTATTTCTACTAGTGTTTAAAATTTGCTGTATATTTGCGAGTAATAAAGGGAAACAAATTTAAGGATAAGGGGAAACAACTAGTAAAGGACAAAAGAAGAGGTAGAAACAAAGAAATTAAGTGAAACAAAATGCACTGTCGAGAATGATGTAAACTCCAGAACAATAATGCAAGGGAAGCAGTCGATGACTACAGTCTATACTGTACTGCCTAGTAATATAAGAAAATATAATAAATACCACTAAGAGATGAACTGGTGGATAATATTATATACGGTAAGAAATAAAACGCAGATCTGCAAACGTTACTTTCTTCTCTTTTTGTCCATTAAAAGAATACATACAGCACAGTAGAATTATAGATTGTGATCGTTAATGTGGGTTAAATGTGGACATCTTTGTTGTCAGAATGAATTGTACGCATTAGGTTGTCGTTTAAATTGCTGTATATGTTATTTTTTAGAGAATATGATATTTAATAAAATGATATTTTTAGTGTGTTGCTATGCTGCAACATAGTAACTGCATTTGCATATGTACTTTATTTTACATATATATGTTTTCGTTCATAATAAAATCTAATCCATCTATAATTCAGAGTTTCAGAGGGCCAAAAGGCCAAAGTTAAACCATTACTCATGTGTTTTACTGTAACTGTGAAAATCAATTCATGACACTGCATGATCTGTCCAGCTAAAAAGACAGTGGGTAGTACTTAGAGAAGAGCTGATGGGTTCAATTTATTTTTTTGTTGAAGGAATGTTTGGAAAGTTTCACTTGACTCATGTGGGCAGTATCTCAATGCACAATCAATCTATTTGTCTGTCAGATTTCTCTATTAAGACTTTCAAAGCTGCTTTTGTGACACTGTACTGATATCTGGAATATGTATTTAATCAATCACCTGAGACCCCATTTCTGCACTCCAAAAAAATATTTTATGATACTGTTCAATTTATTTAAACAATTCATTTGGTTTTAACATTCTGTTAAAGTGTCAAGGGCTTAAAACAGTTGTTGACTAAATGTTAAGATTTTGTTGTGTGTTAAAATAAGTAGATAAAAATGACATTTGATGCTTGTTCAATTTAGTTAAATAACGTAATGGAAACATGTTACCTCTACTTATACTATCGGATGAACTTAATTGATTCAAGTGATTTGGACATTATTTGGACATGGTTGTTTAAGTTTACTCAGTTCAGGTTAGTTCATCATACATTAAGTATTTGAGTAGAAATAACATGTTTCTGTAATGTGGAACCACTGTCCATAATTGTATTAAGTTAGTTTAAAGTATCATTTATTTGAGTGGGCCAAAAATATTTTTCCACTGAAAAAACAACGTCCCGTGAGGGTGAGCAAATTAACATCTAGTTTTTACATTAACATGAACTATCCCTTTTTAAGTAACAACATTTAAATAAATCGCTTTTTTGTTTGTGTGTGGTCTCTACCTTAAAAATCAAAATGTTTTTTTCCCTGTTTATTCATTTATTCATTGATTGACATTTCTTTCTCCTTGTCGCCGCTGATTCTCAGATCAGTGTGTTTCTTCAGAATGACATCGTAGAGCAGGTCAGGTGTGAACGGACTGCCTGGGGTCTGTTATTATTTCAGCACAGAGCAGCGGGTCACAGAAATCCAATAGCACAGCTTTTGTTGACCTTTAAAATCTATGCAGGACTGTGTTTCACTTTTTACCTCGGCTGAGATTTTTTATACTATTTGAATACAGTCACTATATAGACATGTTCCAGGACTTTCACACTGACAGTAACTTAGTATAAGTTTTTGCTTTAGTGCTTTTCACAGATCATACTGCAATTCTTAAAACTACCTAATTAACATTCACATCGTCAAGTTTCTTGTGAACATCATAAAAGCAATTTCTTACAGTATTATTTTGAACAAATTGCCATTGCTTTGCTTCATTAATGCAACTGACGGCGTAAAATGCCTTGTCCCTCTTTCCTAAAACTGAGGATTAGTTCATTTCACAAGTCAGTAAGTTCAAAATGGTTGAACCAGTTGTCATTATCTGTCAAGCTAATTTCTTATACATTTTTATTAGACGCCATGAGGCCATACAGTTATGACACTCTAATAAGTGGTCATGCTAATGGTTTTGACTCATGCTGGGCAAATATTGGACAGAACTCACACTACGTAATTTTTTACCCAATACTGGATTGTCTTTTTCAATAGGACTTACCAGAGTTTTAGAATATTCTGAGTTTTAATTGTTGTATTCAATGTTGGGTGTAACTAGTTACTAAGTAGTTAGTTACTGTATTTTAATTACTTTTCCCTTGAAAAAGTAAAGTAAGGGATTACTCTTATTTCTACTGTAAATTCATTACAGTTACTTTTGATGTAATTAAACTAAATATTTTGTGCAATACATGCATCTGCAATAGTGTATTGAAATCAAAATTCAAAGTCTAACTTTAACATCTGTGCTTTTGTGTATAATTCTCACATTTGTAATACTTTGGTCAGTTAATAATATTATTTATTTGAATGAATTAAATAAGCCGTTTCGTGTCTATCCTTGAATTACTCCTTGATGTAGGATATAGAAAGTAATTAGTAATGAGTAACTTAATACTTTTTGGACAGAGTAATTTGCACAGTAATCTAATTACACTGTTGAATATGTAATGAGTAACTAGTAATTAATTACTTTTTCAGAGTAACTTACTAAGTAAATACTGGTTGTATTTCAAGGCACTAGCATTCTCCCAGCCGGTGACATTTGTGATATTTGAAAAGACTGTATTTTCCCAAACACCACAAAATTCGCAAAGTGCTGTTGACCTATCTGTTTTTTCCCGTTGTAAATGTGAATTCCGCCAAATCTTTTGCATTCGATTTTCGACATAGAGTGGTATGTAACTATTGACACTGACATATACCATAAAGAAAAATGCAGGCCCCTTTTGCATTTTCAGTTGTTGTCGTTAAAACGGGAGCCGTAGTTTACATCAGGAATGACTGACAATGTACTATTGATTTATTAATAATATGGGAAAACATACATCCTAATGACACATATGTTCGGTGACAAATAAGAAGCCCAATTGAACCTATGCTGTCTTGTTTCAGCCCAAAATGCTGCATTGTTTTAGGTTCTTGGTTTATTTAACTCAGTGGTTGAGTTTGTCCCTTTTTGACCAAAGCATGGGTCAAGCCAACAACATAATTTCTAGATTGTATGTACTTTTAAGTGAAACCTAAAAATTTTAAAAAAGGTAATCTATGTTGTGGTGCTGTTTGTACACTGCTAGTTCATTGATAAGGATTAGAGAAAACTGTTGTCTGCTTATTAAGAAGTTGAATCCTTATGAACTGATTTATCATACTTATTTTGAGCTATTTCCCTTATTTTCCACCCTACTGTGTTCAAATGAGTTTCAGAGAGGCCTAAGGCCCTATAATATAACCACTGCACTATAACAAATGATTATCATCTGACTGAAGCTATATCTTGTTTCTAGTATTACTAGAATAAAGGTGCTGGTTTTGAAACTAGTATCTGTGTTTGGACAAAAATGTTTGTTAAAGACATGCTTTATTTTGTCATTGACAGGCTAATGAAGACATGATTGGAATGATAGTTTAATTATTATCTTTACATTAACTATTATCTATAAATATTAAATCTCCATAAAAACAACTAGTGGGATTTACTTTATGTTTTGTGTTTATTTGCACACAGTTTTTAATGAAGATTTTACCTAAACATTTTTTGTTAAGCTTGTTTTCACGGTTTTCAAAAGTAAATTTAACTTAAAAACTGTGTGCAAAAAAGTCAATTCTACTTTTATTTCAGTGATAGTGTCACGCCTCAGTTGTGCTTTAGTTCTGGTTTTCGTGTCTGTTCATTCCTGTGTTAATTACTTCATCAGTTTCGACTGTGTTGCATTAGTTCCCTTCGTTTGCCATCTGTGTTTAAACTCTATGTTATTCTCAGTTCTTTGTTGGTTATTGTCTATAGTTATGTGTGCTTGTGTTTCTGTATCGTTCTTCCCCTGGATTTGTCATTAAATACCTTTGGATGTCACTCCTTGTCGTAAGCGTTGATATACGCAGCTACACGTGACAGTTTTTAATCATAAATATATATAGAGCCTCTCTGTGTGTTTTCTCTGAACAATTTCAGTAATGTCACTAATAAGGCATCAATGATGAGTAATGTTTTCAGTAACTTACTGTTCAATTCATCAGCGGGAGGGCACATGTGTTCCTCCAGAGGGTACTCCTTACATCTTCTGCACTGATACTTTGACCAATCAAAAGTCCAGCAATGGATTATGAGAAGTTTAGAGCAGTTTCATGTAGCTTAGTAGCCTTGTTAACCCTCAGTATAAACCTACAGTAGTTTATCTCGTCAGTGATCGTGAAGTTTTTCACAATGGAGTCAATCACCACAGTTTCCAGTATGTCCAGTTGTGTTATAGTTATAAGCCCTGTGTTCTAAATGCACCTGAGATCATTATTATCAACTCAGCACTTGGTTAAGAATTGACAAACTCAACTGGGTTGCAATTTAAACTATGCCGAGTTATTTAAACACATTGTTGGGTCAAAAATAAACATTTTCTGGGTTAATTTAGCCCAGCGGTTGGGTTTAAAAAACAGCAGTGCCACTAGTTTTAGTGGCTGTGGCCTTAAGTCAATTTGTCTATTTCAAAGACTAGGCACGTTTACTAGAATACATTTAAAAGACCTATTAAAAACTCATTAAGAACTTGTTTTCTGCAGTGTACAACCTTGTTTGTATAAATGATGAGCTTACTGACCTTGCACAGATAAAGCATGGTGTGCCCCAAGGCTCGGTGTTGAGCCTGCCGTTATTTTCCATATACATTTTCCCTTTGGCTGCTCTCATTATAAACCACAGCATTAGTTTATCAAACAGCTTTAAAATTTTAGAGCTTTTCAAACTGGGGATATAAAATACAGGACGTATGGTTCTTTCTTTCTGCTGAATTCGAAAACAAAACAGAAGTTCCTATAATTGAATTAAATGCTTCTAATAATAAGCAGTTTGACTAGATGATTCATTTATGACGTGCTGTACTTTTGGTAATTTGTCCCTTGATTTCCACATTTATGATATAGGGCTTTTATAAAAGATTCTATTGTACATTTAGATAAATTGGGACACTTTCTGACAGTCATCTCAATAAATCTTATGGTGACAATATCGATGTCAATCTTGTTCTTGTTCCAGGATTAAAAGTTCAACATTAGACTATAAAAAAATACAATAGCAATGCCATGCTTGTTAATTTTAGCAACAATCTGACATTAATAAAATTTGAAAGTTCAAATTAGTTTTACGTTGTTGTTTTGGATATGTATGGCAGAAAAATTGCCCTGAGTTAACTGGTTGTTTATTATGATCTGTGGAATCAAAGTGGACCTCATAACAGTAACACCGTTTGATATTTCAGTGGCTGGTTTGTTGATCTGACAGAATGTCTGGATCATGGTAGGCAGACATCAACACTACATAGATAAGGAGGAATCACATCTGCGGCCAGCTTATTTAAACTGGTACCAGTCCCAGCGTGAGCTGATGTCCATCCTGCTCCTGTCCTCTCAGCACACTATGACATTAATTCCTGTATCTGTATGACTTACACTAACTCCTCTGTGACAAACAACACATTACAATAATGACATCAGCGATCTCAAAGTCACAGAATTACAATACATTAGCATTTTAGAGCTGCAAAACATCACTTCGGCAAACAAACCTTTCTGACTCTTAGTGTCACTATAACATACTGATAAATGTACAAGTTGTTATATACGGCCTAGAGTCAGGATATTGACATCAATTTCTTGTAGAACTATTGGTTAGGACTGTTGTCATAGTTTTTATTTTTAAGGTCTACACCGGGTTAGTGCAGGACATTAGACCATGGCATAATGAAAGGGTCTTGAGCATTGTTTGTCATAATGGATTGGTATTAAGTCAATATGATCGTTCAGACTGAGGTCGCATTACGAAACATCAGACCTGTATCTGATTTAAGACCACATATGAAAGTGGTTCAGATCAGATTAAAAAAGATCGGATTCCATGTGGTTTGTCTTGTTTACACTGTCATGCAGTAAACAGATCTGGGTCTCAAATGAGCAAAGCTTGTGTTCTGCTTCTTCTCAGCAATTCTACAGTACATGAAGTTGTTTTAAAACAAATTTGTTACAATTTGGTTCAATTTACATGAGTGGTTAGGACCGATCTGACTCCAATTTTATTGTAATATAAAATAACGTGTATGACATTTCAAATTTATCTGTTGATAATAGTTAATTCATCTATAAATCTTCATACTTTAATATTTATTATTATCCGGCCGAGTATGTGGATCTCACTATCACAAAACTGTCAGTTCTGATCTTTAGTCAGAGGTTGCCATGTAAACTAATATCATTAAGTCTGGCCGCTCCATGCTTGCTAAGAAACATAACAATAGTTATTTTAGTCACGATCATGCAACTTGTTAAGCCAGGTGATAGGTGGGCTTTAGTAAATGTGTCCACTTTATAATTTAAATCAAAACGAGTCCATCCTATCCTGACATATTGATTTTGCAGTAACAAAACAGGCTCCTTTCAATATAATGGTAATGACAGACTCTTAAGAACAGATTTATTACTAATTAAAAAATAACAATTTATTAAACCAGGCAGGTACAACATAAATTAAAATCATAGAATGTCCATACAAAGACAATTCTAACTTAATAAGGAAAGACTATCAACGTAGTATAAGAATAAAATAAATCCACAAAGTTTATCATACCTGCCAAAATCTAGACACACAGGTGCAATGTGGGAAGTTATGGTTACAGATGCTTCCCTTACTCTTTTGTCCAAGCACCTTATATACCCAGATGTAACAAAGCCCATGGTCATTGAGAAACTTGGTCTGTTTGTTTTCTCGTGACTGGAGAGAGCATCAACTGGGATCTCAATCCATCTGTAAGCAAGATTTCCTGAGAAAGTTACACCTCTTAGAGGAAGTTAGAGGAAGTCCCAGAGTGAAAAAGCTCTAATATACTCTTTGTTAGGTTTGAAAGAACCAGAACTTTTTAACCACAACGCACCATGACCTTTAAAACGATGCCAAACATGATGATCAAAACTTCATAATATGACAAAAAATTATATACACAGTATGAAATGAGTAAGCATTTTCCAAGTGATCAGGGCCTGAAGAGATGAAGGGGAGGGGTGTGACAAGAAGAGGGGTTCAGTTCCTGGGCATCCACGACACCTGAGGGGAGGACAGGATATCATTCCTCTGGATCAAGCAACATATATGGTTTTGTTGTTTTGTGTCCTAGCATCACAAGCAAACGCAGATCTTAGCACTTTTCCAGCTGCCTTACATATTTTACATATAAAATCATTAGCACTGTACATTGTATGTGACACATACAGTATAAAGTTACAGTACATCTTTGACTGTACATTAGTTGAATTGGCAGGTGTTTAGTCAATCTATTATTATTACCTTTGGGAAATTTTGGCACTTAGGTATTTTTTGCTAATTAAATATGTTTTACATCTAAATATATTAATGCCACTCTAAAGAAATATATCATTTAAAAGATTAGCATCACATAAATGAGGAATCCAGAAGTATCAGCCTGTAGTTGTCATTAGAGTTATGCTTTACGTTGCATTTCTCTGAAAATGTATACAGACAACATTGATAACTTAAATGAACTTAAATTAATAGAAACCCAAGTTATTTAAGTTAGGTTATCTACATTTTGCTACTACACCACGACCAAAATACAAGCTATATTAGCATCTAAAATTTAATCACAGCAGTATTTAGGCAATTCTGTGAAAATGTCCACCTTACCATGTAAAAATAATGTTTTTATCAAAGGTTTTTGCTATACTAATAGCACAGATGTCAACATTTGGCAGTTTAAATACCCATGTCAGGTCTCTATTCAAGTTTTATTCTTAGTGCATGTTTTCCATAGTGGTGCCATTTTCAGGAGTGTCACATGTACGGTTCATATTCCTCAGTAAATTGGTAAATGGATATACATGAAACAAAATAACTGCTATTGTTCTATGAAGAGGCATCCCTTCTCCTTTTGTTTAGTTTTTTGGCTTCAGGTTTGTCCATATTTACTCACAGAAACCCTTCAAATCTCCCCAAAACCGTGTCCTTGTGTTTAAACTCTATCTACAAGAGTTTTGTCAAATATAAACAGATGATTCAATATATTAATAAAAAATACATTCTCTGAGCATTTATATAACACTGGAATTGCCCTTTCTTTAATCATATAGTTATTTGTTACAGTAAATACAAAAATATTATTTTATACATATATGCAGCACAGGGACTGGTTTCTTGACAAACTAAAAGATGTAAAATTGAATTTGTATATATTTAGAATGATGGATAAGCCTATAGAATGCATTGCATCATGTTTGCTTACTTTGTTTCCCTTATCAAACACACCTGCACCAGCTGATCGAGGTCTTCACAGTCTTCTTCTTTTTTTATTTAGTTTGGAAGTGATCTCCAAAAAGCGACATTCCAGCAGGTTTGAAGACCCCTGGTCTAGCAGCTCAGTATAAACATGTACATTTCTCTTGAACCATTTCAGAGATTTGCAGAAAGCAGTAAATATACCTTCACCACAAAGCAATTTTAGCTCTGCTTTGCTAAAAGGCATTACCAATGCAGACACCGAGAAAATTACCAGCCTGGGTATGAATTTCATATCTATTTATGAGAAAAGTTCAGGGTGGAATGACAGGGAAACAAAACAATTTCCCTCTCTCAAGCATATTATCCAAGTATGTAGGGCACAATCACACATTTTTTTACCTTGGTAAAATCTTGACTTCTGCGTGAAATATCTGATGAGAGTGACTCAGACGTCTTTGAAATGAAGGAGATATTTCTGACCCGAGATAGAACGCTTGGAGGACACGCTGACATTTCAGACTGGGAGAGAAAATAGAGAAAGCATTCAGCAGATAAAAGAGGTTGAAGACCGACAACTCCCTCTCTTTGTTTACCTGTTTACTGGTTGGCAGAAATCCTAACCAACTCCATCTCCTTGAGGAACATTTTAGATGTCTTGGATTGAACAGAAAAGGATATAATTAAGCATAAATATGTGTGTGTGTGTGTGAGTGTGTGTGTGCATGTTTAATATAAATCCTTTCCTGGCATCATTCCGGATACAGATTTACTCTTGTATAGAGTCCAGTACTCTAAGCTTTGGTACCGTATGCCTAACTCCAAGGTTGCCGTTTAAATAAATGGAGCTATGATACAGCAATACAAGAAAAGTTATAGAATAGGTTATAATCAATTAGCACCACGAATTTTACAATTAAACAATAAGATATGAGATACTTTAAAATATGAGTAATATAGTCATGGCTGAATGGTGCTATGGGTGCCGTGTGCTGTAGTAACTCACATACTATCCCAGTAAAAAGATCATAACACGATTTATCTCCGATACTACAGCGATTATATCTACAAAAATTACAGGTGTAAAGTTTTATAGTGCAGAAAACCAAGTCACAGGATCAACATCAAACAACAGTAATAAAACAGATCGGTAACACTTTACTTTTAAGTATAATGTATCGTAAAGGGTTATCAAATGGTATGATGCATGGTAATTTTTCATAATCTGTGTTGAAATACATTAAATGTTTTTGTAAATAATTATAACGAAATTAAAAAGTGTAACAATGAATTGATAAGTGTTATAATATATTAACTCTAACTGTAGTTACAATTATTCATGAGACATTACAATGCATTATTAGGTGCATTACAAGGCATAATATAAAAATTAAAACTACTTTATATTGCATTATACGACTATGCTTTAAGTAACTCCTATAACTGGTTTATAAATGATCTAATACTCAATATAGAAATAATAAATTGATCATTAAAAAAGTATGACCGTAAAATTATAAAAGACATTATATATATTCTCATAAATTAGGAATAATGCGGTTATAGCAGAATGTATGAATGTCTTAATAATGTCTATTAATGTTGACCCAATGCTTTACAAACTATGAATTAACTATTTAATAACGCTTCACTAACGCTTCATAGCATGCAGTTATCATGAAGTGTTACCCTTTCAAGTAGTCAAGTCATCGATACATACACAAACATTTTTTTAAATTATTTAAATAAATTTCCTGTGAACATTTGAAGACGTAAAAAACGTTTGGAGCTTGAATGCCTCAAATAGCTTTTCAACTGCTTTATTTGAACAAAACAAATTGCTAGAAGACACCAAATGATTTGAGAACGATAAAAACAGATGGATGCAGCCAGAAAGAAGACATTTGGTTCTTGAGGCGAATAAAATGAACTGATGTCTGTGAAAAAAAGCATAAACAAAATATTTAAAATAAACACAATACAGTGAATACAAGAGAGGAAGAAGAGGAAGAAAATTGTGACTGGCGATGAAGGACTTCTCTGAATAAGCTCCCCAAAACTAAATTGGATTGTTATGCTTTAACCTGAGGCCCAGCTGATCAAATACACGGAGGAAAACAAAATCAAAACAATCCATAAATCCCTTGGTTTCAAAGTAACAAGGTAAGGAAAGAATACATTACGAATGCAAATCAAGTTGGCGGTATACAGAAATCCCGCATTGCATAGTTGACTAAAAAGAAAAACAAAAAATTCTCAGTGTTTTGTGTCATTGTGTGCCACTGCAGGCCGTAATTCCACCTGTTCCAGTGCTTAGACAGATCTGAGATGAGTCAGTCATAAAAGCTTGTCAATGCACATCTGCTGCTGAGCTGTTCACATCTGATCGTTATATTCATGTAATTTCCTAGCAAATAGCTTTATAACTGTCACGCTCACTGAAATAACAGCAATTACATTCTGAAACACACAGCAACTGTGTACATAGACTAAGAAGACCAAATAAATTCTCACTGATTCCTTAAGGGTGAGTTTACATAAAAATGACAAGCCGTAGGCTACTTCATTTACATCATTCATGCTATTCTCAACCTATATTTGCAGTCTGAAAAAACAGATCAAAAGTTCAATTTTAAGTATATTTTTTAAGTATGTAGCATATAGTACATTATGAAGTAATGCTGCTTTCCAGACAACTCGGATTTCATATATTATGTGGCAAAAATATCTACTTCCGACCTCAATATGTTCCAGTCAACCACGCGTCACATTCGCATGTTTACCATGTGATGTCAGTATGAGATGCCGAGAAAAACATAACACTTAACATAACTGTTATCATTATATGGTCGCTATTCAAACGTAGGCTTTTTTCATAAACAGTTTCTGGATATATTAACATTCATGTTCATACATATTACGTGTTGTAAAATAGTTGAAAGTTTGGTTACGTTTTACATAAGGTTGTAAAGGGCTAGTCGCCATTTTGTCTGTGACGGACAATGCGCGTCATGCTGAATTTGGGGTTGATCTATCTGCCCGGGCTTAGAAGTCGGATAACCGACTTTGTTTGCCGTTCCAGACGAACGTACCATAAATATACTTATATCAATTTACTTGTAAGTGTACCACCTTTTAAATTAAGTATACTTTTAAGTATACTTTAAGTTTACAATAGTAAACTTGAGTACTCAACTCCTCACAACGTTGTTTTCTCTACAACTGAAAAAGTATTTATTTGAGTTTGAAAGTAATACATTTATAGTAGTAAATTAAGTTTTTCACACTCCAGTTGCAATAAAAAACATGTTATCACACATCTTGCCCGACATTTATGACTAATTTTCTTGAAGGAGGGAAATAATGCTAACTGCAATGAACCAGACACTCTTGCATTCATTTATTACTGTGTCCATTTTGATCTTTCAAAGGAGTCAATCATCTGTTCATGCAGAATTACCATCTAACAACACTGTGAGTGTTTTTCAGGCGAATGAGAGAAATTACACAGGGCTGAATAACATTTAAATGTGTTGAAAATTCCTAGACAAGACTAGAGGAGTCCACCAGAATACCCAGCATGCATCACTGGCTTGTGTTGATGGCCACATGTCTAATTAAAGTAGAAGAAAGATAAAGAGAATGCTTCAAATGTGTTTCTTTATTAATCCCAGAGGTTTAATTAGTTTTTGTCATACAAAGAGGATTGAACAATTTCAATAAAGATGATGCAATTCAACTCCATGTTAAAGACTCCAGGCTTGCAGAAAAAAATGGTTTGCAAAAGCGATGCTCCGCTATGCAATCTTAACTTTACCTTTATTTCAGATTGGTCCAGTTTTTTCAAAGCCTTTGGAAATCCAATTTATTGTACGATTTTTGTCTGCCCAAACACACAAGATGGGCTTGACTATACAGCCATTCATTCAAAAGACACATGCAGGTCACTGCTTTTAAATCTGCCACAAAGCACCCACATCCCGTCTATTCATGTAACTGCATATTATTTGTGCATGTACGATGGAAACAGTAAGGCAGAGGGAGAAAAATCTAATTCTGCAGAACATTAACCTTCTTTATGGGCCTCGAGACTGAAGTCTCATCTGAAACACCTGCATCATTACCCTGATCAGCTATTCATACACTCATCATAAGGTTGATCTGATTGAATTATAGAAACATGTGAGAGCTCAGTTTACACAGTCTCTGCACTACAAGCAATTGACTCAACACGATCAGGCACAGTACATCTATTTTTGTCACACAATTGTTTTCACTGTCTGTACAGCTAGACTACATGACGCTCCCAAATGCTGCATTATCACCATCTACACTGCAAGCAAATCACAAAAAGTGGCATAATAAGTGTCACTGTTTGTATTCATAATGCACAGGATAAAATTATGAGGATAACTGAGTGTAAAGTGAAGTTATAGTGCAATTGAGAAACTCAACAAGTACAGTGTTGCCTCATGACTGGAATAGCTGTTCAGAAGTGTCAAATATGGCTGCCAATTGGGGACACTCGCAGACTAAAAGTTTGCAAAAGATTTATTTTAGCAACCAAAAATAGAAAAAACGATTTGTAATTATTAAACTATCTGCACTGCACATGATGACACAACAATGCTTGACTAGAAAACAATTACATTCAACAAAGCTGCCTACACTGCAAGCCATCACACAAAGCGACCGAACTAACATGCTCCAGTGACTGTATAATCAAAGAAGTTGCCTACACCCCAAACAACAGACGTGACAAAACTAGAAAAAATTATATAGTGCATGCAAGCAACAAAACAACATAACAAAACATTCTCATTATAATCAATGAGATAGACATCTGCAATTTAACAATCTTGTTAAAGGAACAAAATTGTCAGCAATGCAAGCAGGTGACACAACAAAACACATGCTATTGGACAGTGATGTCTACATTACACTTCACAGCACACAAAAATAGCAGCAAAGTTCGTTCTATTAGAAGAACATTGTTCCTGTGGTTGAGATGAGAATAGCCTTACCAGTAATATTCAGGACAGACCCACACATTTAGTTAAATCAACAGAGAACTCTACTGTACACAGAACACAATTCAACAAATCTACAAAATGCACCAAAATTAGTTCATTCTGGTCAACACCACAGGTCACACTGCAATCATGCAAGTAGTTTGTTCCATTGTGTTTTCTCAGGGTAGACAGGCTTTCATTTTTATTGTCATGTTTTACATTAATCAGCTGATGTAAAGGAGAATCGGGGCAGATTAACGCTTCTGCATCTGATAGTGTCAGTCAGAGCTGCTCGATCTTTCGTTCTCATCTCAATATTCATGACGTGTGATTTAAATTAATCAGAAAGATTCTATATCAAGACCGACATCAGAGGATGTCTGAGTGCTTCAGTATCACTGTAGTATCATCATCATCATCATCAAACAGGCTACTTGAGAGTGACTAAGAGAGAGAGAGAGAGAGAGAGAGAGAGAGGGAGAAATTTAAAGGGATAGATATTGCAAATTCTGTGATTGACTTTTATTGTTTGGAACCTGAATGACATTTTCATTAAACACGATTTGTTAGATTCATCGGAATACTACATTATCACTAAAAAGTGGATAGAGATGAACACAGAAAAGTGACACGCACAGCATTCATCATGCAGGTCATTTCCAGCAAGGCTAAAATGTAAATAAATTCTGATGAAACCATCAAGGATTATATTCAGTACAGTAAATATGCAATCTAATGGTATATAAATGGTCTCTCTGATATCTAGAAAATCCAAAATGAAGGGATTACATTTAAACTGTTAAATCTAAATCCTTCATGGATTCTTGCCTTCTTCTTGATTGATGTTTCATTCTAAAACAGTGTAGTTTATCAAAAGCTTTCTTTAACTTTTCTGTGTCCATAGATGATACACAAATATCTGGTGAACAGGTCGATAAATGGAATCTTCCTACTTGGCTTTACCAAAAAAATCTAAGCTGATGCATGACCTTAATATTCAAAATAAACAATATAACATTTGATAGGATGATAAGTCAATTTCAAAAGAGTCACTTGTAAGACTATTACTCACTACTCACTGCCGGTGTGTTAAAACATATGTTACTTGGCAGAAATAAATGAGTTGGTTAAGTTATTTTAGTCAAATATAGGGAACACTTTTTACAGAACCTATGAACTTGATGAACTCCGTCTTTTGTTTTACATATAGCCTTCACATTCAGTTTTATTTGAATTGAGGTATTTCAGCACTTCTATTTTTTCTCTCTGTAGCTGTTGTTTTCCCTCCAAAACAGGTTAATAATATTTACATTTATGCATTTGGCAGACGCTTTTATCCAAAGCGAGTTACATTGCATTATCTGATATATTTTTACTTAGTTGTGTACAATCGCCTGGGATCGAACACACAACCTTGCGTTGTTATGCTCTTACCACTCAGCTACAGGAAAGCTACAAGAAAAGCTTAAATGTACACTTATATAAACTTATAACACTTAGTGATGTAAAAAGCTTATTATATTGAAAGGTCACCTGTGATGGCTTTAATGTGCGATGAGGCAAATTTCATTTTTCCTCTCCTGTGCCTCTCCGTCATGATGGCTGCGCCTTCTTTATTTAAGAATCTGCATTTACTGCTTAATTGTACATCACGTTACAGTGGACCTTTCGAGAGATTCTTTTAATTGTGAAAATGGCAACATTTTAGCTTTTCTTGTGCTTAAATCAGAGTCAGACACCAGCAGTCAGTCTTATCTCGTTTTGTGATATGCTAAAAATAAACACTGATGTAAAAAATATGGAAAATTAATATGTTTGTATCTCTCTCTCTCTCTCTCTCTCTCCTCTCTCTCTCTCTCTCTCTC